>PVIC010023394.1:0-26876 GCA_004025085.1 Thryonomys swinderianus | reverse complement strand
AACTCTGCCTCTGCCTCCCAAGTGCTGGGATTACAGGTGTGAGCCACTATGTCCAGCACTGTGGTATGTGGTATTGATTGCTGGTGGGTGTGAGTCATCGTGCCTGGGATTGTTGTATGTGGTTACCTGGATTGAACCAGGGACCTTGTGCTTGCTAGACAGATGCTGGAACCACTGAGCTATAACTCTGCCCCCCACCTTTTTTTTTTTTTTTTGCTGCACCAGGGATTGAATTCAGATCCCTGTACTTACTTGCCAGGGAGCCAGTGGCACCACTGAGCTACATCCCTGACCCTAGAAATGTGAGATTTGTTTGACACTAAAAATTCAGACAAAAAGGATCCTTTCTACATATGAAAATTATTCTTTTTTTTTTTTTTAAGAGAGGGTCTCGCTTTGTAGTTCAGGATGGCTCTAAGCTCACTATGTAGCCCAGGCAAACCTCGAACTCAGCAATCCTCCTGCCTCTGCCTCTCGAGTGCTGGGATTACAGGCATGAGCCACCACGCCCAGCACTGTGGTATGTGGTATTGATTGCTGGTGGGCGTGAGTCTCCACACCCAGCATTGTATGTGGTTACCGGGGATCGAACTCAGGACCTTGCACTTGCAAGGCAGGCGCCGGAACCACTGAGCCAACCCTCTGGCCCTGAAAATTATTCTTTATGTGTGTTTATCAATTACATACAGTGTTTCCTGGTAAACCTCTGTAAGGTAGGTGAATATAAAGTATTATAAATGTCATTTTAATTAGAAATTGAAATACAGTAATTGAAACTTATTAGAGTAAGTTCTTCTTTTTTTTCTTTTTTTTTTTTTTTGCTTTTTGGAGACAGGGTCTTGCTTTGTAGTTCAGGCTGGCCCTGAGCTCACTATGGTGCCCAGGCAAGCCGCCGCGAACTCAGCAATCCTCCTGTCTCTGCCTCCCTCCGGCCCTAGAGTAAGTTCTTTTAATAAAATTTATATAATTCTCTGGAAGTGTTACATAAATGTGTATTTATTGAATGGTTGAGTTGTAATGCAAATCTGAATTCAAAATTTTCTAATACAAAATATGTAGTAAGAATTTTTGAACTATACTGAACTACAAGTGATGATTAAAATAAATAATACATGTTAAACCTATTTTCTACAGTAAAAGATACGTTGCCATTATTTCCCCTCACTTTGTGTATACTTATCCTACCATTCTTGTATTCTGGGAAGCCAAGGCAGGAAGTTGGCAAGTTTATGCCCAGCCTTGGCACTTAGCAAGACTATGTCTCAAATTTAAAGAAGATCCAAGAAAAGGAAAAAAAAAAGTGCTTGGAGCGTATTGTGTAGCCCACTGCAAAGGCCCTGGGTTCAATTCTCAGTATCATCACCACCAAAAGAAAAAAATTTTGTGGACTTCTGCCCTAGAGTAAGGCCTAGTGTACGGGCAAGAAAGTTAGTTTATATTTGCCTTCTCTATAACTAACTCTTAACAAACTTGAGGGGAACTAGAACTTGGAGGTTGAATTCTATTAGGTTAGAGTAACTTGAGAAACCTCATAGGATTTCAGAAGTTTTTTTTTTTTGCTTTTTGGAGACAGGGTCTTGCTTTGTAGTTCAGGCTGGCCCTGAGCTCACTATGGTGCCCAGGCAAGCCGCCGCGAACTCAGCAATCCTCCTGTCTCTGCCTCCCGAGTGCTGGGATTACAGGCATGAGCCACCACGCCCAGCATTATCTGTGGTAACCGGGGATCAAACTCAGGTCCTTACGCTTGCGAGGCAGGCGCCGGAACCACTGAGCTAACCCTCCGGCCCTCAGAAGATTTTTTGCTTGGAAAAGCATTAGTGGACTTTGTGCTTATTAACATCTCCTGTTGTACTTTGAAACCTTTATACAGATGATGATTTACATCTTCTAGAACTTTGAATGTCTTCAGTAACTCCTCTGGGTATGTTGGGATATATCTCATCTCGCTTTAAAAACAAGTCTTATTTGGGCTGGAGATTTAGCTTAGGGGTTCCGCCACCTGCCTAGCAAGTGCAAGGTCCCTGGTAACCACATACATACCAGGTTTGGTGACTCATGCCTACCGGCAATCAGTACCGCATACCACAAATGCCAGGCTTGGTGGCCTGTAATCCCAGCACTCGGGAGGCAGAGGCAGGAGGATTGCTGAGTTGGAGATTTGCCTGAGCTACATAGTGAGCTCAGAGCCAGCCTGAACTACAAAGCGAGAACCTGTCTCAAAACAAAAACAACAACACCAACAAAAACAAACAGGTCTTTGATGGAAAAATTTTTTTCTCTCTTCTACCCAGTACTAATATTTAGTTTACATTGAACAGTTATTTTTGCTGATGTCTGAAGGTTAAGGTCAAAGCTAGTTTTTTACTAAAGAGGACCAAATTCTTTGTGCTTATATGTTTTATATGTATGTCTCATTTTAAATATTATGAAAGTATAAGTTATTTTAACATGTTCATGATTGTTATAATTCATATGTCTTGCAGCCAGGTGGCTCTGATTTCAGTGTGGTCATTCCTGCTAGCTTGGAATGTGTCTGACTGTCCCATCCGGTGGCTTGTACCACTTCCCAGGGGTCTGTGATTACAGTAATAGAAAGAAAGGTGTTCATTCAACAGACCAGATGCCATCATATCACAGTACTTCAAGAAAATCAGTAAAATGATATTAAAAATTATGTGACTAATTTGTGGTACAACAGCTCTAAATGTGTATTATATATATCAGCAATGGGGTACTATTAAGCTTTCATGTTAAAATTTAATAATTACTGATTTATTTATGAATAAATTTTAATGAAATAAATCGGATTGTTGTAATTTTAAAATTGGTATGAATAGTATTAGGATGTATATTAGGGCAGTAATCAGACCCAGACAACTAGCTAGATTAGGTCCATTTGTAGAACTTTTATTTTACTAGTAAAAAGACTGATAAAAAGTGATTTGTTATCATCAGTAGTACATGCCACCTGATGGACAGTCATGTCACAAGAGCTTTGAGGTGGTGGGACATGTTAAACCATATAGGCAGAATAGCTGTCCTATAGCCTCACATTTGCCATGGCTACTTCCAGTTCATCCTCTTAAGATGTAGGAGCTCAGATATGTACATGTCTGTATCCTCTCTGCTCCGGTCCTTCCCTAGAGATAACCACTCTCCTGACTTACTTCACTTTGAATGTTTTCATGCTAAAAGTGTACTTCTTTTCATTAATTATATGATGTTTTATGGATTTTCAAACTTAGATAATTTTGTGTATGTTGCACAACCAAAATTTTCCCTCAGCATTGATTTTTAGTTTAAACATGAAATGGGTCATTGTCACTCACAAACTTCTCAGCTTATATTTTCTTTTATCGGTGGACACTAAGGTTACCAGTATTTTGAGATTATGTACAGGGGTACAGTGAACATTCGGGTTGTTCAACTCAGTGAGTTTGAGTCACAGTTTTTCTAGAGGCTGTGTGAGAATTGCATATTGTAGATGATCTGTTAATGCCAAGGGCTACATCTGTTTAAAGGGTACTAGGGGTTAGAATCAGGATATTTGAACTGAGCCCCATCTCCAGCTCTGTTTTTTTAATTCTGAGGCAGGATCTTGCATGAACTTGGGATCTTCTTGCCTCAGTTGATAACGCAGATGTATTCCACCACATCTTGGCTAAAGATCCTCATACATATTTGACTTCATTAGTTATTAGAAAACTGTTTCTCAAGGGTTTTTAAAATCTTTTTTTATACATTTTGCCTCCTTTTGACACAGAGACTTAGTGAGCTCTCTGAAACAAGTATGTTGTGCTTGGGGATAATATGACATATAAAAAATTACTTTCCTAGAGATCAGTTCACAGTGTTTAGATTCTTTTTTTTTTTTTTTTTTGAGACAGGGTCTCGCTTTGTAGTTCAGGCTGGCTCTGAGCTCACTATGTAGCCCAGGCAAGCCTCGAATTCAGCAATCCTCCTGTCTCTGCCTCCCGAGTGCTGGGATTACAGGTGTGAGCCACCACGCCTGGCACTGTGGTATGTGGTATTGATTGTTGGTGGGTGTGAGTGTCCACGCCCAGCATTGTATGTGGTTACCAGGAATCGAACTCAGGACCTTGCGCTTGTGAGGCAGGCGCCGGAACCACTGAGCTAACCCTCCGGCCCCAGTGTTTAGATTCTTGATAAGCTGTTCCCCAATCAAATACAGAGCTTTGTGCATGCAAAATATGTGGTCTACTATTGCTTTATTCCTCCCTCCAAAGCCTGCTTGTGAAATGTTCAGACATAAAAGGTATGGGAGAACCTCAAGTAGAGGAAACCCCAGCAAACCATGAAGACCATTTCCCTATCATCCATTTTCAGTAGTTAAAACATACGGCCAGTAGATTTTATGCTTACCCCTACACAACTACAATATTTTAAAGAAAATCTGAGATTTTCTTATAAATTCATCGGTGAATGGTTTCACATGTATCTCCAAAAGGTATGAACACCAGCACAAAGAAACTTACACAATACCATTGTCACATTCTAGAAGTAATATCAAGATGTTAACCAAATAGTTCACATTGAGTTGAGATTGGGTGTGTTTAGGTGGTATAGCCATAGACAATAGTTCACATTCTTATTTCTCCAATTTGCTGGTTTTTAAAAATATATTTATGTTATTTTTAAAGTGACATTGTGAAAACATACATTTAAGGAATATATTTCATCTAATATGAAATGTACTTGTAGATTTCTTATATCGTAAACTTATACTTAACCAGATAGTACTTTAAAGTTAATCTAGGTATAGTCTAACACTTTCACCTTATACATGAAGGAATTGGGGCACAAAGGTGGTAAGATTTGAGAAGTGACCAGGTCATTAGTGACAGAGCTGAAACTAAAATGCAACTCTTCTGACCCTAAATCCAATTGCTACCCTAATTATATCATACATTATGGCCAATCTTATATTCTTTTATCCATTATCTCTTTTCTTAATATCGCATTAAAGTATTCCCCCCCCCAAGTGGCTTTTCTTAAATATCATTGGTACTAATCTTGTGATTTACGTCAGAGTTTATTTTAAAAGGAGTTTCTGAAAGGGTTGAATTATAATGTCAACACTTGAGCCAAAGATATTGAACTGTTCTCAAAAGCTTGTCTTTTTTTGACCTAGATGCACAGTTTCCAACTGTGGCAGACAGTGCCAAAAGGAGAAAAATGAGTGTTGGCAAGAGTCTGGAAATTATCTTAGCGGATATCCTAATGTATTTAAAGTGTTTTTTTTTTTTTTTTTTTTTTTTTGAGACAGGGTCTCGCTTTGTAGTTCAGGCTGGCCCCGAGCTCACTATGTAGCCCAGGGAAGCCTCAAACTCAGCAATCCTCCTGTCTCTGCCTCCCAAGTGCTGGGATTACAGGCGTGAGCCACCACACCCGGCTATCCTAACGTATTTAAAAAAATATTTTAGTACTTTTGTGTGTTACAAGAAAAATTCCACATATTGACACAGTGCTTGGTGAATCTCTTCTTTTTTCTGAGGGGAACAGGGAAAACTTCCTTTGCCAACGTGGAAACAAAATTACTTCAATTGTTTTAAATTTGTAATTTTTAACACGGTTGTTTACAGCTGGGTTACACATTCTGAGATCATTTTGTAAACCTCCTTAACTCAGGAATACTCCCGTTCAGCCTGTCTCCAGATGCTGTTTCTTTGCCGTGCTCTGTCCTGCAGAATAGCAACAGAAGGTCTTTTGAGAATCAGCCACGCTGTTTGAAGCTTATTTACCAAGGTGCTGGTTTACCCTTCAGTGTTGTGTGTGCTGCAGTGGGTCCAGGACAATAGAACAGTTGAAATCTTAACTGTTTCTTGGCACATTGCCTCTTTTCCCCTTTGGTTAGAATTGTCACAAGATCTGTGAATTCTAAAGATAGTCTGATGACCTCTATCACAGCCTTTTAGTGAGAAAATAAATAGCTATTGCAGTGTGTACAGTTTTGGTGTTATTCTCTTTGAACCTGGTTTAAAGGAATAGGTGGTAAATTGTGCTTCTAAAGGTTACTGTGCAAAATTAAATATATACCTACTCTGGTTTGCTCATGGGGACAGCTTTGGAAAAGATGCTGTAGGTGCAGGTCCAAGGATGGCTTTGCCAGTACCTCACTGTTTGTGATTGTAGACAAACCACTGAACATGTTTGTATGTCGGGGCTTTTGTATTGTGAAAAGGAAATTTATGTTTTCTGTTCTGTTTTCACTACTTTTCTGGACTGTTGTGAGTGTGTAGTGCAGTGCTATACAAGAAAGTATTTTGAGAAATTTGAGTTTCTTGCTTGTTGCTGTTCCTATTCAGGGTGAGAAAACAGTCTAACCGAAGGTGTACTTTATGAGGTGTTGCTACCAGAGGAGTCGATTGTTTTGAAGGGTGATCAGAAATGGGTTCACAAGAAAATGACATTTTAGCAGACAATGGAAAAAGTGAGGGAAGGAGTTAGTGGAATTAGGGGCAAACTAGCATATGTAGAGGTTTCCGCAGGGATATAAGTGTGGATAGAGAGCAGAATGACTAAGCATAGTGTGTGGTAAAGGATGAGACGAGGAAGTTTGTGGAAATCAGAGTAATAGGGCCTTGGCCAGAGGTTTAGCTCAATGGTTCAATGTCTGCCTCCTGAGTGCAAGGTCCCTCCCTGGTACATCCCAGGTAACCATATACAACAATGCCAGGTGTGGTGGCTCACACCTGTAATCCCAATACTTGGGAGGCAAAGGCAAGAGGATTGCTGAGTTCGAGGGTTGCCTGGGCTACATAGTGATCTCAGGGCCAGCCTGAACTATAAAGCAAGACCCTCTCTCCAAAACCAAACCAAACCAAACCAAACCAAACCAAACCAAACCAAACCAAACCAAACCAAACCAAACCAAACCAACCAACCAACCAAACAAACAAACAAACAAAAAACCAAGAAAAAACCAGAGTGATAGGGCTTTATAACTTTATTAGAAAGTGTTCACTCAGACAAAAAGCTGTTGAAAGGCTTTTGAGTGGAAGAATGGCACAACCTAACTGAGATTTTAGAAGGAGCATTCTGGATGTTTCTGGAAAAAACCAGATGGGGTAGCATAACAGCTAGTTGGAACTACTAGTAAAATCCCATTGAGAGATGGTAGTTTGGCCAGGGTGCTGTAAGTGGGAGGCAGGGCTCAGATTCTAAGTAGAGTTAGGAGGTAAAGGTGATGGGATTTGATAATGGTTCAGATATGGGATATCAGTAGAAGAGAGGAATCTTGGATGACTTATGTTTTTGGCACAAGCAGTTGGAGGGATTAAGGTAGTTTGTTTGCCCTGAGAAGAGAGGAAGATTAGGTGGGGGAGAGTGTGTGTGTAGCTGATTAAGGAGATACTACATTTAAGATACTTATTAGACATCCTGTGTACATGTTGATGGTTTGAGTCAGGAACTCCGATAAAATTTGGGAAGTCCTTAGTACACAGAAGGTGTTCAAAGCCCCAAGTCTGGGTCAGCATGCCAGGGTATGGAGTCTATGGTTGTAATGAGCTGTCAGTCTGGACACTGAGTCCTGAGAAATTTGAGTGCTTAGCTATTGTGGTGATAAGAAAAGCCCCACGTAGTGGTGCCATCCTGTGAATGCAGCACTTGTGAGGCCGAGGTAGTAAGATTGCATATTCGAGGCCAGCATGGGCTACCTAAGAAAACTGTTGCAAAAAGAAAAAAAGGAAAGAGATAAGGGAAAATGGTGGAGTAGGAA
This sequence comes from Thryonomys swinderianus, assembly GCA_004025085.1. Classification (NCBI taxonomy): domain Eukaryota; kingdom Metazoa; phylum Chordata; class Mammalia; order Rodentia; family Thryonomyidae; genus Thryonomys; species Thryonomys swinderianus. Next base: position 19,135 of record PVIC010023394.1, on the reverse strand, counting down.
GAGAATTAAGAGACTGGTTTTTTGGATTGGAGCCAAGAGAAGTAATATCACCTGTTGCTGAGAGGCCATCTAAGGGGAAGATTGAAAATCTTTCATAAGATTAAATATAGAAATACTAGGGGACCTTGATAAGAGCTCTTACAGTGAGAGGCTGATTGGGATGGGTCACTGGCAATAACAATTATGAAAAAGACTGATTAGTATAATTGTGTGTAAATATATTTTCACACTAAAACTGTCCAAGATTACTGATGTGATGTAGCCAAGGGGATTGGATTTAACCATGGCCAAGGTTTTGCCAGGAGAGGATAACAAAAAATATTGCTGGTATAATTAATGATGGATTATGTAATTTCAGTTGGATACGGGCAGAAGTGAAGAGTTGAAAAAGGGGAGGTACTGTGGAAATGGTAGCCTGAGTGGTTCATAGGTCCTGGTTACTTAACTAAAATTAGAAAGATGAGAATATTGGAGGAAATGGATATAAGTATTGGAGAGGCCAAATTTAGAGGGGTTATCTATGTGGTTGTTAAATTCTCAGATGTATGGTGGAAGTAGTTTATGTGTCTTTAAGATAAATACTAATATCCTAAAGGAATGGGAGGAGGCTTGGATGATTCACATGTTCATGATGGGGTATAATTATATGTCTCACTGCTAGGTAGTTTGAACCACCCATGGAACATGCATGACTATCCCATGGGGGTGGCTTTTTATTAATTTTATTTGTAAAAAGCCCAATAAAAGTAATTAGATTCATATGTACTACCAGTGGATCAAGCTAGCAGGGATGTGTTAATTCAGGATGGGTGAAATGAGTCAAGTAGTAGAATTTGTGTTTGTGGAAGAAAGGACAGAAAATCCCTAAATCACTGGTTACGCCTGCCATGAAATTGCATGGGCAGAGACAGTAGCGTTTCACATGGAACCCTCTTTAGGTTCTGTAGTTAGGAACTCTCCAAGGAAAGGTAAACTAGGATTGGATTCAGATTTTGTTGAGATGAGTGCAGGGCACTGTATAGTGTTGTACCTCGGAGCTATGGAGATAAAGGTATAAGTTATTTCATAAAAAGCTTATGATAAAAATAACTAAAAATGAGTGATAGAAATTTCATTACGGAAGCTGAAAAAGTGCTGGGTAGTTTGAAGGAGGAAGAAATTAAACTCAAGTATTAAGCTTAATTGAAGGAGAGGTGGGCATTTGACAAAACAGTGACAGATCATGGCAGAAAAGGATTGCAATCAGGTGAGAGAATAATTTAGAACCTAGTGGTAGCACACTGTACAAGGTGTTCTGGAAAAAGTGTCTTCCTGTATTGACTGGAACTATTATAATGAGAGAAATGACTAGGACTTACATGAGCATCCTATTCCAAAGGACCTTGGTTGGATGCCACAATGAATACCTGAGTGGAATAACAGTTTAGTTAATGAATAGCCACCAGGTTTTGAAGAGGAGCCTTCTGTTCTCAAGATAAAGTTTTCCTCAACAGTGGGCAAAAGTGTGGATAGCATTGTATAGGAGACTAGAAATTCCTGTAAGTGATGGATCTACATAGTGTAGTATGCAAGACTTTCAAATATGATTCCTTGAATTATTAAACATTCATAGTTGTGAAATGAGGGTTAAAGCTCAGATTTCCACACCTGGTTTTCACTATTTTGTAGGCTGGTCCTCTTTGCTGACTATAGATGTACATCTTCTATATTTTCCCATTTATTGGTGTACCTGTTTGCCTGGCAATCTTTTGGTGTTACATGTTACTACTTACATCCTAGTTCAGACTGCAAACTCATTATGTCCAAAACTGAATATCTGCTTTTACTTTCCATATTAGTTTTCCTTTTGCAGGATGAAACACCTAGTACCCACAGTTTAAAGGCTGAGAAGTTTAATTGGCCCCCCAGTCTTAGAAGTTTTAGTGTTTGATCAGCTGGTACCAGTGCAGAAACATGGCAGAAAGCCATGGCAACTTAGTTAGTTCATGGCAGCCAGAAAGCAGAGCTAGGGTAAAAGTGCCAAGAGGATGGAGTAAGGGACCAGATACAAGGTCATGCTTCTGTGACCCATGCAGCATACTAACAAGTGTGCTCCACCAGTCCCCTGGATGGCTCTTAGACCCATCAAGTGGATATAATCAAGCTTAACCATTACATACTGTCCCTTTTCAACTTCATACCCAAATACACCTCTTTAAGCCATACTTAATCCCCAAAATAGATGCAGGTAATAATTCTACTCAACAACAATAATTCAGTGTTTTGCAGAAGTCCAAGTCTCTTATACTTAATACAAACTCTTAGCTGTGAACCTTTGTAAATTTTTTTTTTTTTTTTTTTTGCTTTTGAGACAGGGTCTTGCTTTGTAGTTCAGGCTGGCCCTGAGCTCACTATGGTGCCCAGGCAAGCCGCCACGAACTCGGCAATCCTCTTGTCTCTGCCTCCCGAGTGCTGGGATTACAGGCGTGAGCCACCACGTCCGGCATTGTGGTATGCGGTATTGATTGCTGGTGGACGTGTCTCCACGCCCAGCATTATATGTGGTAACCGGGGATTGAACTCAGGCCCTTGCACTTGCGTGGCAGGCGCCGGAACCACTGAGCTAACCCTCCGGCCCTTTGTAAAAATTTTTAAAAGTTACATAATGGGGCTGGAGGGTTAGCTCAGTGGTTCCGGTGCCTACCTCACAAGTGCAAGGGCCTGAGTTCAATCCTGGTAACCACATACAATGCTGGGCGTGGTGAGTCATGCCCACCAGTAATCAATACCACATACCACAGAGCCGGGCGTGGTGGCTCACGCCTTTAATCCCAGTACCTGGGAGGCAGAGACAGGAGGATTGCTTAGTTCCAGGCTTGCCTGGGTTACATAGTGAGCTCAGGGCCAGCCTGAACTACAAAACGAGACCCTGTCTCAAAAAAAAAAAAAAAAAGTTACATAATGGGCTGGAGATTTAGCTCAGTGGTTCCAGCACCTGCCTTGCAAGTGCAAGGTCCCTGGTTCAGTCCCTGGCAACCACATGCAACAATACTGGGCATGGTGACTCACGTGCACCAGCAATCAGTACCACATGAGGTGCTGGGCATGGGAGTCTCACGCCTGTAATCCCAGCATATTTGAGAGGCAGAGGCAGAGGCAGGAGGATTGCTGTGAATTCGAGGCTTGCCTGGGCTATATAGTGAGCTCAGGGCCAGCATGAGCTACAAAGTAAGTCTGTCTCAAAAAAAAAAAAACAAAACAAAAACCAGTTACATAGACCTCAGGCACAGAGTGGCATAGGCTAAAACAGATCGGTTCCCAAAGAAAAGAATAGGAAGGTAGAAAACAGTTTTATCAAAACAAGATGGAAATCCAGCTGGGCAAACATTAAGCCTTGTACCTCCATATCTGCCATCTAGGACATACAGTAGTAAAATGTGAGTTCCAAAGGACTTGAGTTGCTCTACCCCATGGCCTTGCCAGTAGTAGCCCACGTAGCCTCTCTTGGCTTACTCCAACTCGTGAACTGCAGCTTTCCTTGCCAGTTATTTGAAGAACATGGGAGCTGAGGTCTTTCACACACTGTCCTCTTAGGGGCTCCTTGCTTGGTCTGTGTCCTTCCTTTGAAGCCTCCCAGACCTTGGAACTCTTTAATTCTGCATGCCAGTTAAATCAAAATCACATTGACAGTAATAAGGTCTGTGGTCAGCAGGAGCAGTAGCCAGACCCCTTTGGATTGTGGCTCCGGCTGTATTTGAATGCCTTGATGCCTAAAAACAGTGACATGAATCCTGGGGAACCAGTTCCTGAGAGGCCTTTTTTGAGCAGAATTCTCTGGCAGATGCTTCTTAAGTGGAAGATCTTTCTTTTCTTTTCTTTGTTCTTTTCCTTCTCTTCTCTTTTTCTTTTTCTTTCTTTTCTTCTTTTGAGACAGGGTCTCGTTTTGTAGTTCAGGCTGGTCCTGAACTCACTATGTAGTTCAGGCAAGCCTCAAACTCAGCAATCCTCCTGCCTCTGTCTCTTGAGTGCTGAGATTATAGGCATGAGCCACAACGCCCAGCATTGTGGTAGTATGTGGTACTGATTGCTGGTGGGCATGAGTCAGCATGCCCAGTATTGTTGTATGTAGTTATCAGGATCAAACCAGAACCAGGGAACTTATGCTTCTAGGCAGGTACTGGAACCACTGAGCTAAATAAACCTCCAGTTCAAAAAGAAATTTCTTAAGAGAACAACTGTAATGTTAAGAAAATGTTGCTATTTATAATCTTTTAAGGGAATTGCTTTACTTAAATATTTAGACAAAGAGGAGACTTTTCTTTGTGAATTTATATGTATGTGGCATGTAAATTACTTCCTATGATACCTGTGTCAGTGGGGATAGTGTTCTCTTTTGATATTAGTTCTTGTTTGTTTATAAGGTTTATAGGTTGACTTATAAGGATTCCATTAATACTGAGAATTTATTTGTCTGAAGGAAATACTGTCTCATACAGGTGTGACTAAAGATTGTTGTAGAATGATGACTATGGCTTCTAAGGAGAAGTAAGCTGTGGGATTTTGGTGAGGGATACTCAGGGGTAATGAAATCAGAATCTAGTGAGATTTTGGATTTTGACATATAGGTTTTGGCAAGTCAAGAGGATGTTGGGTCTTTTGGGAATTGAGGGGAACAGAGCCAGTAGAGCACTTTGAGTTTTAGGCCTAAAAATAATTGAAGGGCAAACATTTTGCCAACATATATTATCTACTGCTGGTATCAAGTGGAAAAGCATCATGAGAGAGCCAGTGGTGTCGTCCTGTTTTGGGGACCTTGTCTGTGGAGTTTTCACATCAGTCTGGTTTCATACTAATTTCTCATTGAAAACCTGATGGTTAATTGAACCATTATTGCTACCAGGAGCAGTGTTGCTCTTTCAGGTATTGCTCCCTGTGTGCAAGTCAGCTTGCGGCCATGTTGTGGCTACAGAAAGGGTTAATTTTTCAGCTATCTCACTGAGGCCCAGGCCTCCAAATCAAGTTGACTTTTGTTTGAGGTGAAGTAATTTTCCTCTGTATACTTTATTTCTTTTAAATCAGTGACATCTCCAGACTCAGTTATGAAACATTGGAATTTTAAAACATTTTGCAAAGTTGGTTTTCCTCTTCTCTTACAGGTGTATTCCAGAGAAAAGTCTTCAAACATCTGTGCTGTATTTGATGCTGAGTGACTGTCAGGGGACCCAGGCTTATGAGGAGGTACTGTCACACAAAACAGTGTCTAGTGAAGACGACAAGAAAGAGAGGAAAGGATCGGAAAAAGAAGCTAAAATACTATAGAAAACCATGGTAGGTTACTACTTACATTTCGTCAGTTTCCCACATACAGAACATTAAATCAGTACATTAACGGTGAGGATGTGGGAAAAATGGTGGTAATTTTTGGCTGTGGTCTATCAGATAAAGATGGTGCTCTGCCATTTGAGCAAAGCAAGTGAGTTCAGATTAATTACTGAGCCCATTGAGCCACAAGATAAAGCCCTATGAGCTGCAGGCCATAAATTATTGACCATGAGGAGGGAATGCTTGTAAATAATGTTTTCAAATAAAACTGGTATTAGCAAACCGATACAGATAGCTAGGTGACCTTGGGCTGCAAACCGATACAGATAGCTAGGTGACCTTGGGTTTAAAATTAATTCTTTTTTTTTTTTTTTTTGTAGTTCAGGCCCTGAGCTCACTGTGTAGCCCAGGCAAGCCTTGAACTCAGCAGTCCTCCTGTCTCTGCCTCCTGAGAGCTGGGATTACAGGCGTGAGCTACCATGCCCGGCACTGTGCTATGTGGTATTGATTGCTGGTGGGTGTAAGTCACCACGCCCAGCATTGTTGTATGTGGTTATGGGATCGAACCTAGGACCTTGTGCTTGTGAGCAGGCGCTGGAACCTCTGAGCTAAATCTCTGGCCTTAAAATTAATTCTTATTTAGCCTTCTACCTGAAGTTCAGTTTTTTCCCATGGAAATTAAAAATCCTGAACCAGTCTTTTTGTTTTTCCCCTTTATTGAGTTTATTGGTGTATTTCAGGTATACATTATGATCATATTCAACATTGAGAATTTGTACCTATACATGATGTAGCTTTGATATTCAATTTTAAGCCCTTTCCCCTACATACATAAGCTTTATTTCTGTTTTGTTTTTGTCATCAAACTTTTTCTTTCTCTTCTTTACGTTCCCTTCTCTTTCCTCTTTCTTTCTCTCTCTCTCTCTCTCTTTTTTTGGTACTGGGGGTTGAACTTGTGTCCTTGTGCTTCCCAGGTAGGTGCAGTACCACTTGAACTAAATCCCTGGTCCTCTCTTTGAATATTTTCTTCTGGTTTTATGATACCTATTGTGTATTCTGGACCTCATTTATACCTTCAGTTTCGTATACTAGAGAAATGATACAGTATTTACACATCTGTGTCCTATTTATTTCACGTATGAGTATGTCCTGAAGATGCATCCATTTAAGTGCAGATGTCTCTAATATTAATCAATCTTTATGGCTGAGCAATACTCCAATTTTTTTTTTTTTTTTGAGACAGGGTCTCGCTTTGTAGTTCAGGCTGGCCCTGAGCTCACTATGTAGCCCAGGCAAGCCTCGAACTCAGCAATCCTCCTGTCTCTGCCTCCTGAGTGCTGGGATTACAGACATGAGCCACCACACCCGGCACTGTGGTATGTGGTATTGATTGCTGGTGGGTGTGAGTCACCATGCCCAGCATTGTATGTGGTTACCAGGGATTGAACTCAGGACCTTGTGCTTGTGAGGCAGGCGCCAGAACCACTGAGCTAACCCTCTGGCCCAGCAATACTCCATTTTATAAAAAACCCACATCTTCATTCAGTCCCCTATAGATGATTCGTCCTGAATTTGTATGATGATTGAGCTTCTTAGAGGATTACTACTTTTTCAGTTACATTTTCCTTTATTTTTTAGTGGACAATAATACTGTAGGGTCAATTTTTAAATTTCCAGACTAAAAAAAAATTTTTTTTTTTTGAGACAGGGTCTTGCTTTGTAGTTTTAGGCTGGCCCTGAACTCACTCTGTAGCCCAAGCTAGTCTTGAAACTCACAGCAGTTCTCCTGCCTCTGCCTCCTGAGTGTTGGATTACAGTCATGAGCCACCACCCCTGGCATTGTGGTATGTGGTTACTGGGGATCAAACTCAGGACCTTGCGCTTGCCAGGGTTGGTGGCTCATGATTTTTTTTTTGAGAAAGGGTCTCACTTTTTTTTTTTTTTTTTTTTCTTTTTGGAGACAGGGTCTCGCTTTGTAGTTCAGGCTGGCCCTGAGCTCACTATGGTGCCCAGGCAAGCCGCCGCGAACTCAGCAATCCTCCTGTCTCTGCTTCCCGAGTGCTGGGATTACAGACGTGAGCCACCACGCCCAGCATTATATGCGGTAACCGGGGATCGAACTCAGGTCCTTGTGCTTGCGAGGCAGGCGCCGGAACCACTGAGCTAACCCTCCGGAAGGGTCTCACTTTTGTAGTTCAGGTTGGTCCTGAGCTCACTATGTAGCCCAAGTGAGGCTTAAACTCATAGCAATCCTCCTGCCTCTGCCTCCCAAGTTCTGGAATTACAGGTGTGAGTCATCACACCCAGTATTTTTGTATGTGGTTACTGGTATCAAACCAGGGACCTCGTGCTTGCTAGGCAGGGGCTGGAACCACTGAGCTAAATCTTCCCTCCCCCCATTTTTTTTTTTTAACATTGATAATCAAAAAACAAGAGGCAGGGTTAATAATAATTGTGAATGTTTTATTTTGTGTTGAAGATTTCAAGACAAAATATTTATCTATTTGTAAATAATTGCAGGTAAGTAAAGACACTATTACCTCTCTTTAATGGGATACTTTGGCTTTATGGAAAACATACTCAGTTCCCTGTTGCAGTTTGATGTGTGCATAACAAATGTCTTCACTGTTTTTGTAAATTTGGAAATAGTAAAAAGCTTTAGAAGTCTGACTCATGACTGAAGAACCTACTCTATTAAATTTCATTCATTCTATTTCTAGACATTAGTCTACTCCACTGATTTCTGGATGAGCTTGTCATATTAATTATTGCATTTTAAAATTCTTGATATTTCACTGTAATGGCACAATTCATTAATCTTTGTAGAATATTTATTGATTCTGTCATTGATTTTTATTTTCCCACATGAATTTCAGTGTGTTTTTTATTGAAATATAAGTAAGTTATTTTTGAGGAGATTTATTTGTTTGGTTATTTGAGACAGGGTCATGCTATGTAGTCCAGGCTGGCCTTGAACTTAGTGGGGAGCCCAGGCTGGCTTGAATTTGTAGTGATCCTTTTGCCTCAGTCTCCCAAGTGTTAAGATTATATGCCTGGCGGTTCTGAGTAGATTTTGATTCAGAATGAAGTACGTGCATATGTAAACTAACTTAGAAACTTGATTGTTTTGGAGTATGTTTTTCTCATTCTTGAATTTGAAATCTCCTGGTATTCTATTTGAAAAACTAAAGCCTTGTGCCAAGGGTTTAAGTGTCAAGTATCAAGTAGTATTCTATGTTTCCTGTAGTTTGCACGTAACTTTGTTCTGTGTATTATGATTGCCTTTGCAATCTTAAAATTTTTTTTTTGAGACAAAGTCTTGCTTTGTAGTTCAGGCTGGCCCTGAGTTCACTATGTAGTCCAGGCAAGCCTCAAGCTCAGCAGCCCTCCTGCCTCTGTCTCCTGAGTGCTTGGATTACAGGTTTGAGCCACCAAGCCCGGCATTTGTGTTATGTGCTACCGATTGCTGGTGGGTGTGAGCCATCATGCCCATTATTGTTGGATGTGATTACCAGGGAAAACCAGGGACCTTGGGCTTGCTTGGCAGGTGCCAGAACCACTGAGCTAAATCTCTGGCCCCAATGTCAAATTTTTAAGATGTGAAAATCTCTAGTAATTTAGAAGGCTGTGGCTGAGTTTCATGAGTGTTATCATTGTGCATTTCTGGAGAGTTCCTTCTAGCTAGATATCTCCGCTTCTTATAGATACCATTTGATATGGATGATTCCTTCCCTCCCTCAGTACCTCCTCCTTTCCTTTTTCTCTTATCTTGGGATCAAACTCAGGACCTCTCATGTGCTTGGCAAGTGCTATACTACTGAGCTCTACTCTGGCCTGGACGACCTCTTTTGAAGAAGTGTTTGGAAGCATAAGTGCAGCTGAAAGATAGCATATACGCAGTGTTGCATGTTCCCTAAGTGAATCTTAGCCAAAACACAATTCAAAGACCACTGCTTTCTGTTTGGCGGTGTTCAGATGGGTTTTAGTTCCCATTCCTGTGTAATTTTTTCCAACATCAACTATTCAATAATAGTTTGACAGTGTTATGGGTTCGCTTAACATACATATGTATGTCATCCTTGTCAGGTAACGTTTCTTTTATTGAAGTAATTGCTTCTTTTTCCTTTTGACAGAGATCTATTAGATCTTTTGCCAATGATGATCGCCATGTTATGGTGAAACATTCAACAATCTATCCATCTCCAGAGGAACTTGAAGCTGTTCAAAATATGGTGTCTACTGTTGAATGTGCTCTTAAACATGTCTCAGATTGGCTCGATGAAACAAATAGAGGCACAAAAACAGAGGGCGAGACAGACGTGAAGAAGGATGAGGCCGTAGAAAACTATTCCAAGTGAGTGTGCACTGACCCTTGTGGAACACAGAAAAGCTCAAGGATCCTTGGATTGAGTTTGTGATTTGTTATTCTTTGTTTTCTGATATACATTACTATAATCAAGGAAGCAAATGTTATGTGGAGTATTTCTAATGAAATTTGAAAGGAAAGAAAAGAACAATGATTAGAGCCCTGAAAGAAGAGGGATAGAGAGTTATACACAAAATCTTTTAACTTCTTTAGTGTTTGAAAAAATATATATTTTAAATCATTTTCACTGTATCTACTTTGGTTTTTCTTTTTTTTTAGGATCTGCCTAAAATTCCTTATCTATGTTGTTGATTCATAAAATATAGCACAGTGTCTTGTATTCTGCAAATGTTTATTGTGTATTTGTGGAATGAAGGACGAGCTGCTGGGAGGCAGAATCTGCAATAGTTGTAGTAAAGTGTTGAAGGCATTGTCAGGATAGTCATGATCAGTGGGATGAAATGGCAGCGGTGACTGATGCACGGAGCGGTGGCACTATGACTGACTTGGAAAGAGGAAGGTCATTTGATTGATGATACTGTATTAATAGGTGTTAAGATCACTGGCTACAACTTTTCTAAATGGAAAATAGAAATTAACAGAATGTCTTTATACTGCTTCAATTCTAAGTCAGTGTGATATGTAGATGAGAGAAGTGGGAAAGTACTGGTAAATTGATTTTCTTCACCAAAACTTTTATTTTTAGTTGAAAGACAGTGCCAGACTTTTTGCTTTAGAGGGTGATTTCTTTACTTGTCACTTTGTTTCATTGTGTCTGGCATCAGTTTCAAAGTCCTTGGAAGTGATTCAGTCTTTCTTATTTATGATGGCTTACAAAATGTTTTTGGCTGGCCATGGTGGTTCATGCTTATACTCCCAGCACTTGAGAGGCCGAGGCAGGAGGATTGCTGTGAATTTGAGGCCAGTCTAAACTACATAGCCACAACCTGTCTCAAAAATCCCCCTCCAACAACAACAAAAAAAGATTTTGCCCAACTTTGAGTTCATGTTAACTAGTCAGACTATCCAGTGATTGAAACTGGCATTGTTCAATGATACCTCGCTCTCTGTCATCCATTTCCTGTGCAAGTTAGTCCAGTACTCTAGATTTCCATTATACTTTGGTATGATTATTTGCTTTACAATAATTATCTTATTCAGATTTATTATTAAAGTTCAGAACTGTTTCAATTAGGTTATTACTTAATTTCTCTGCTCAGTCATGGTGTCTTCTATGGAAGAGATAAGACCAAGTATACTGTAAATTATGATGTAGAAGCTAAAAATGGCTAATGATAGTTACCATTTATTGTCAGCTACTACACAATTGTTTTTCACATTATCTTATAACAAAACTGGGTCTCCATTATTATTTCTCTTCCTCTGTCCTATCTTACTTGTGACATTTCTATGTCTCCATACTTGCTTATGAAGAAAATTAAGTCAGAATCATGAACAAACTTTTAACTTGCAGCGGATCACTGATGGAGTCTATGTGATGGACCCAGGATTCATGAAGTTCCAGCCTGTCTGAACCTGGATCCAGTTGTCTTAGCATCTGTGCTTCAGAAAAGTGTCAATGCACAGAGCAGTGAGAGGTGTATCCTGGTCAGAACAGGGTAGAGTTTTGGCACTCAGTGGAAGGAGAAGTCTCAGCAGAGATTCAGGTGTGAGGAAAGTATAGGGAATTTTAAAAAATAATAGCTGTTCTTTATTGAGTTGTATTTAATATATGTTGGGTTTGTCAAAGTTCATCACTTACATTAAATTATGTTCTCAGAACCACTGTGTAAGGAAAGAACCACTGTGTAAAATCATTCTTTTACAGATAACATGCTCAAAGAAGTCAGGCATTCCTAATTTGCTCAGTGTCACACAGTAAGCGATGGCACCAGTGGGTAAACCAGGGAGTCATTCTGCCTTCTGATTTACCTCCCTAAATGCCAGTGTCCCAGTGTTCAGTGGGGGACCAATGAATAATAGGTAGAGTGCCCTCCACACAGTGTGTTGGGAAGATAATCTCTGTTGCAGTGTACTCTACACAGTAGTTTGAAAATAGCAGAGGTCAGTCCAGAAGGCCAGTAAAGGGGTGTTATTGAGTCAGTCTTCTTGAGAGGTGATGAAAACTTGAATAAACTAGTGTGAAGATAGTAGTTTCAGTACAACTATGGAGGAAGATTTACACATTATTATTACATTTGAAAGCATGACAAGACAGAGGTATGAAAAATCAAAGATGCTCAGGGCCGCAGGGTTAGCTCAGTGGCTCCGGCGCCTGCCTCGCAAGTGCAAGGACCTGAGTTCGATCCCCGGTAACCACATATAATGCTGGGCGTGGAGACACACCCACCAACAATCAACACTGCATACCACAATGCTGGATGTGGTGGCTCACGCCTGTAATCCCAGCACTCGGGAGGCAGGGACAGGAGGATTGCTGAGTTCGCGGCGGCTTGCCTGGGCACCATAGTGAGCTCAGGGCCAGCCTGAACTACAAAGCGAGACCCTGTCTCAAAAAAAAAAAAAAAAATCAAAGATGCTCGAATACATCAGATAGTTGCCTACACTAGGGTCACTTGTGTTAAATCATGTATTTCTTTCTGTACTTACACCACTGTCAGTTTTTCAAAGAACGAATGCTAATTGAATCTCTAACGTGTGCCCGACACTGAATCAGTGACCAGGATATTTATAATTTCCTGTGTAGTTTCCACTGCCACAATTTGTGTGTTTCCTTTGTGTATTTCATTCTCAATGCCACTGAACTGCTCAGCCACCCATTCTCTGCTTCCCACTGGAGTGACCTTTTTTCCACCTAGTTAAATCAGGACTCCACTGTAGTCAAATTCTCAGGTTGCCTTGCTTGACCTCTCTAATTTTAACCTCTCTCTCTTTCCCGACTTGGAAGCCACCATAATAAGTAAAAAACCTGAATGTTGTGCTCAGGTCAACATAGGTTTAAATCCTGGCTTTGCCATTTTACTGTCTGAATTTGAACAGTTAACTTTGGGCGGCTTCACATTGTCTTCCAAATGCAGCCCCTGTGTGAGATTATGTGGCATGTGGCGGTTCTCAAATGTTCCTCCCTCTTCCCTTTATGCAGGACACCTAATCTGTTAACGCTGTCGTTACTTGACTGTAAGATAAACCTCACGGGCAGCAAAAGAAACTAGCTCTCCTTTAAAAATGTTTTTTGTACCCAAATGCTTGTTTGATGAATGACTGCTAAGCTTAGATAATGTTTCCACTTGTGATTAAGAGAAATTAATTAGAAGCTTCTAGAGTTAAAATCAAAACTAGGTAAATGTTTTCCTTTTGTACCATTCATGATTTGAAGTTGAATGCCTGCCCTTTTAGCTGTTCTTGGGTTTGGAATGCAGATATTGACAGACATCTTTGGTATATTTTTTTATTTACACAGCTGTTCGCTTTTATCACATTTTTTATGCATTTCAGTTTTCCTCATAAAGTTTTGTGAAGTCCTCCCATGATAAAAGCTAGGAAGGACCTTAGCTCATCTAGCCAATAGCCATTGTGTGTATTGAGCCAACAGGCACATCCTGGGGTGGAATGCAAGTAGTTTAGATTTCTAGCCTGCTATTCTTTCTCAGTATAGCATGTTGTCCATGTTTCTCATAAACTCTTTAATTACTGAGAAGTAACAGAAGAAAAAAATTTTTTTTCTGAGACAGGGTCTTGCTTTGTAGTTGAGGCTGGCCCTGAGCTCACTATGTAGCCCAGGCAAGCCTCAAACTCAGCAGTCCTCCTGTCTCTGCCTCCTGAGTGCTGGGATTACAGGCGTGAGTCACCATGCCTGGCATTGTGGTGTGTGCTACTGATTATTGGTGGGTGTGAATCACCATGCCTAGTATTGTTGTATGTGGTTACTGGGGATCAAACCCAGGAACTTTGTGCTTGGTGCCAGAACCACTGAGCTATTTCCCCGGCCCCAACAGAAGAAATTTTGGTGTCTAGATTTATCTATTCTGCTATCAGTTCATATGGATATACAGGAAGTTTTTTGCGAGTTATAGTTTGGGCAGTAGGTTGTGGAAGTAATCATACAGACTTTTATTTTTAGGGACCAGGGTGGTCGGACATTGTGTGGTGTAATGAGGATTGGCCTGGTTGCAAAGGGCTTGCTGATTAAGGATGATATGGACTTGGAACTGGTTTTAATGTGCAAAGACAAACCCACAGAAACCTTGTTAAATACAGTCAAAGATAATCTTCCTATTCAGATTCAGGTGAGTACAGTTTAACTGCACCTTTAGGAGAATTTGTAAAAAGATGAAAGTAGGTAGTGATCTTGATGAATTTAATAACAAGAATTGGTAATAAGGTAGGTACAAACAAAAGGAATATCACCATTCTGGGTCAGTGACCAATCCGTCATATTGAAAGCACATTTCTGGTGGTTAGTACACAGGGTATATTTACCAAGTTAAGGTGGCTGTTAAGGTACAGTCTTAAATTTCCCAGTGTATCTTGCTGAGAATGCTCATTTTTTCCTAGACTAGGACTCCCAGTGTTATAAAACTCTTGAAACAGTTGGCGAAATGCAGAAATGAATTGAAAAATCAGAAAGACTCTAGACAACTAAGAGATTTTTCTTTTTTTTTGAGACAGGGTCTCACTATGTAGTTCAGGCTGGCCCTGAGCTCACTGTGTAGCCCAGGCAAGCCTCGAACTCAAAGCAATCCTCCTGCCTCTGCCTCCAGAGTGCTGGGATGACAGGCGTGAACCACCATGCCCTGTTGTGGTGTGTGGTTACCAGGGATTGAACTCGGGACCTTGTGCCTGCCAGGCAGTCACCAGAACCACTGAGCTAAATCCCCAGCCTACTAAGAGATTTTTATAGATGAAACTTGACTCAGCTAATGTAAGTCACCCATCTCTTCTGTTGATGGAAGTCACTGTTCCTTGTCTCCAGATCTTCACATTGAGTTCATTTAGAATATTTTAATACGTTAATATGCTCCCTGGAAGATGCTTCTGAAGGCCAGAAGCTCCCCAGTACTGAAGGCAAGAAGCCTGCAGCTCTGGTCAACTCAGACCTGTCTTGCTGGTCCACTCTGAGTGTCAGTTAATCATAGCACTGGTCAAAAAGCTGTGATCATCACTCAGGTTCTGATGTGTGTTAGGCAGTCTAATTATATTACAGATATTTGATGACTTCATTTCAACTTGCTCTCGTGTCTGTGTCACAGAAGTAGATGTCCAAACTTTTGAGTTGTTGAAGGTTTGTTTCTTTTACTCCTAAAAGGAGGGGTCTTTCCTTTTCTTCAAATAATATGAGCTCTAAATTATGAGCACTAAATTTATTATTGGTTACTGATCATTTTCTGTTATATTTATCAGTGTGAATTTAAAATTATGTCTCATATTTCTCACCCACCGCCTCCCCCCACTTTGGATGATATTGGTAATTCTAGGACCTTTACACTGAGCTCTTTCTAAATTTTGAGACAGGGTCTTGCTGAGTTGTTGAGGCTGGTGTTAAATTTGTGGTCTTGCCTCCAACTGTTAGGATTGTACCCCACCCATTTAATATTATTGTTCTTGACACTGAAATTGGCATTAGTTGTTGACATTTTAGTCTCCTGTGATAATTTTTAAGATACATACTGTTCTGTTTTAAATTTTAAAATATTGTACTTCAAGTGGCAGGAAATATGTATTTTTCCACATTCACTTTTTTTTTTTTTTTTTTTTTTTGAGACAGGGTCTCACTTTGTAGTTCAGGCTGGCTCTGAGTTCACTATGTAGCCCAGGCAAGCCGCGAACTCAGTAATCCTCCTGTCTCTGCCTCCTGAGTGTTGGGATTACAGGTGTGAGCCACCACGCCCAGCACTGTGGTATGTGGTATTGATTGCTGGTGGGCGTGAGTCATCACGCCCTGCATTGTATGTGGTTACGGGGATTGAACTCAGGACCTTGCGCTTGTGAGGCAGGTGCCAGAACCACTGAGCTAAATTTCCGGCCCCTCACACTCCCTTTTAATGGAGAAATGTTTGTGGTCTTTCCTAGTATTTTATCCTCTTGCCCTCTCATATCCCTCTTTTCCTTCCTCTTTCATTCTTCCTTTTGTGAGCTTGTGACCCCTGAGGAGTGACGTGGAATGCAGTAAAGCTTTGTGAAACGAGAGGCTCAATAAAAGTGATTTCTGACTAAATACTTTTTATATATTATTAGTAAAATTTTTCTTCCACTGTTGGTTTTAAGCTTTATAAACTATTTCTGTTTTTAGTGTGGTGAATATTATTAAAAGTTTTTTTACTTAAAAATATTTTAGTGAACATTATAATGTTCATAACAAAGCAAAAATCCGAAGGTCAATGTAGTGGAGGCTTTTTTCAGTCTTGTTTCTTAGGAGAAATCATGTGCCTCATCTGCAGTTGTATCTAGATGGAGAAAGGGTTGAGAACCACTGTTGTAATGAATCAGAGTTATTAACTCAGAATATATGTCATATATATCCAGCTTGGAAGATTCAGCAGATTGGGCCAACTTTGGTCTATACTGATACAGCTTTCTTTGTGTAGGTCACAACTTCATAAGCTCCATATTGTTCCTTTCCTGAGTGAGGGTTCTTATTTTTGGATACTGCAGTTTCAGAATACTCTTGTTGCCACCAGGTGTTCAAAGGAAGAACCCAGATGAGAGTAGATTGTGCGAGAGAGCCATGGTGTTCTCCAGTAATGCAGTCTACATTTCTGGTGGTACCTGTTTATGAACTTACTTTGTTCCACAATTGTGGAAAAGATGGCCCCGTTCATGTTTGTGTAAAAAAGATCCCTGTTATCTGAAGCAGAGTTTGCAAACAAAAACAAAATTTTGCAAAGTGCTTCTGTTTGTGAATCAAATTGTCACAATAAAAAACATTTGTGAACTAAGGGCCACTGTACAGTTCCTTGAAAAATGGGGCTATTAGTTGTCCACCTATTTTAGATTTAGTTTTGTATATGTATATACTTCACACATATGCCATCACATACACACTCAAGCACCCATTTATTCTTCCTGATATTTTAGGAAATGATTTTAAATGTGACTTTCACATATTACCCATGTCTTAGTTACTTTTCTTGGTGCTGATACCCAACACCCAAAGTTAAAGGAAGAAATGTTTATTTCAGCTTACAGGGTTGGTTTTTTTTTTGGGGGGGGGGTGTGTTTTAGGCTGGGTCGTGCTATGTAGTTCAGGCTGGCCTTCTACTCGTGTATAGCTCACGTTGGCCTCAAACTCACAGCAATCCTGCCTCAATCCCTTGAATGCTGGGTTTATAGGCATACACCACCATGTCTGGCTCAGTTTACAGTTCTCTCTCTCTCTGCTCTGTTTTCTTAGGGTTTTTTTTGAGACAGAGTCTCACTTTCTAGTTCATGGTGGTCGTGAACTCACTATGTAGCCCAGGCTAGCCTCAAACTCACAGCAATCCTCTTGCCTCCGCCTCCAGAGTGCTGGGATTACAGGCGTGAGGCACCACGCCCCGCATTGTGGTATGTGGTTATGGGGTCAAACTCGAGACCTTGCACTTGTGAGGCAGATGATGGAACCACTGAGCTAAATCCTCAACCCTGTTTTCTTAGTATTTTTGTGGAACAGAAGTTTAATATTCTCTTAGGGATTAAAATCTTTTTCCTGACCATGTCCCATATCAAAATTTCCAGTTATTTATCTTAGTTAATTGAAGCTGAGACATAACATTTTTTCTCATAGTTCTGGGTTGATGAACTTCTTTGAAATAAGGGAGGCAAAGGATGACCTCAGAACTCACTTAAAATTAATCTAAAACTTACACTGTTTTCATTATTTTAGTTATATCTTACTGAGATACACACGCACAACTGGAAAATTTAGTTTGACTTATTCTCCAGTGACATCTTTAATGATTTTCTGCTCTTTTGTTACATTTTGCTTCTGGTGTTTCCATTCACTATGTGATTTTTCTTTGGCTTCCTCTATTCAAATTTAGGATAATGAATTTTTTTCTTTTTCTTTTGTTTGGAAATGTTTAATGGTGAAATGCATGCAGCTTTTGTCTAAATGTCTTTGAGTTCTGTTAATACACAGTGAGGAGTAAAGACTTAATGTTTCCATTCAGCCTGGCTCTTTTATGTCAGGTAATAAATACTGAGTTCCAGTACCAAGAAAAGTCCTCTGTGACTTAATATTACATAGTATGTTTATTTATTTTTTTCTTCGGTATTGGGGATCGAACTCAGGCCCTTGTGTGTCCAAGGTTGGTGTGGTACCATTTGAACTAAACCCCAGCCCCACAGTATGTTGAATATATGAGAGAATACTAAACATAACTTACATGATTCTGGTGGAGTGATTAATTTGTGGAAGATCTTTAAATAGTATAATTGTATGTTAAAAGAAGTGGTGTATGTTTTCTTGTGGTCATCACAAGACTTGTTATAAGAAGTGTATAACTTGTTTATATTCATTTCTTTGCTAGTAAGTAACTGTGCAGGGGTCTCTTCATTTTGCCCTGTTTGCTTTAGAAAAGTTACCTAGTCATATATTCACAAGTCCTTGGCAAGTAGGAGGTCTTGTTGAAGACTTCCCCATTATTTATTATTTGCAGAAGCTCTCTGAAACAGTTTCAAGTAATTTACCCTGTTTCATATAATGATGGGGTTATCATTTTATTTTTAAATATTGAAATGGTTTAAATATTCATGATTGTATAGATGATTGACATTGTGATTGTTTTTTGAGGGATAGAGAAAAATTTGCTTATAAATTTGGAGGACAGAGAAGTTACCTCCAAAGAACTAGTTAGGGACTTTTATTTCCTCTTTTGGCACAGTAATTCCAGTAGTGAATAACATTTGAAAACTTAATGCATTCATTGTTTTGATTTTTTTTCAATCTAATTGCATAATTTTGAAATCTTGCTGACTTTCAGAAACTCACAGAAGAGAAATACGAAGTGGAACAATGTGTAGATGAGGCATCTATTGTAATTCGGAATACAAAAGAGCCCACGCTAACTTTGAAGGTGATACTTACTTCCCCCCTAATTAGGGACGAGTTGGAGAAGAAGGATGGAGGTACACTTACATAGATACATATATATATATATATGTATAAATTTGGTTTGTGTTGTGCATTTAAAATTTAAGTGCCATGTACTTTATGGATTTACAAAATCACACTCTTCATTTGTTTTATGCTGCCTGTAATATTTTAAATGGCTTAGTTTTGCATAATATATTAAATGTAGTACTTTCAAGAGTGAATACTTTAAGAGTATAAGATGTTATTTATTTATTTATTTTTTTGCTTTTTGAGACAGGGTCTCGCTTTGTAGTTCAGGCTGGCCCTGAGCTCACTATGGTGCCCAGGCAAGCTGCCGCGAACTCAGCAATCCTCCTGTCTCTGCATCCCGAGTGTTGGGATTACAGACGTGAGCCACCACGTCCAGCATTGTGGTAGGCGGCGTTGATTGTTGG
>PVIC010023393.1:8001-26995 GCA_004025085.1 Thryonomys swinderianus | reverse complement strand
ATGATGGTTGCACAACTCTGTAAAGGTAGTAAAAATAAATTGTATACCTATGTAAATTTTATAGTATGCAGATTATAACTCAATAAAGCTTTTATTTTTAATGCAAAAGCAGTTACTAAGCTTAAAAGAATTATTTTCTGACTCTCCAGTAACTGGACCATGGAAAAGTTTCTCTTACTTATTCATCAAAAAATACTGGCTGCTCCAAAAACCCTAAAACAATTTAGGGGATTCTTAGGAATTACAGGTTTCCGTCACCTTTAGATAACAGGATATGGTAAAACTGCACAACCACTCTATCAACTTAGAAGAGAAACTCAAAAGGCAAAAGCCCATATTTTAACCTGGGAACCTGATTCCCAGACAGCTTTCAGAAAGTTCAAACCAGCCCTGTTAAATGCCCCAGCATTGAGCTTGGAGACAGGACAAAAGTTCAATCTATATGTTGATGAAAGACATGGCATGGCTTTGGGAGTGCTCACGCAAGACTGAGGACCCACTCAACAACCTACAGGGTACCTAAACCATGAGTTAGATCTCATAGCAAAAGAATGGCCTGCATGCCTCAGAGCTGTGGCTGCAGTGGCTCTCTTGGTGCCAGAGGCATCCAAGCTGACTTTAGGCAAAGATCTAATTATATATACACCTCATAACGTGATGGGTCTTCTTTCATCTAAAGGGAGCTTATGGTTATCAGACAGCCAACTTCATAAGTATCAGGCCTTACTTCTAGAAGGGTCAGTTGTTCAAATAAAGGTATGTTCCTCCTTAAATCCTGCCACCTTTTTGCCAGAAAAAGAGGAAGTGAAGCTGAAAGACATGACTATGAACAGGTAATTCTGTGCTCGTATGTAGCCAAAAAGACTTAGACACACCCCTTGTTAATTCTGATCTGTTTCTCTTTTGTGATGGCAGCTCTTTTATAAAAATGGGGGAAAAGACAGGATATTCAGGAGTAACTACAACAGATACTTGAGAATTCCTCCTTGTGCCTGGCACTAGTATACAGCTAACACAACTCATAGCTTTGACCAGGGCTTTATAACTCAGTAAGGGACAAAAAGTCAGTATTTAGCCAGACATGGTGGCTCACGCCTATAATCCCAGCACTTGGGAGGCAGAGGCAGGAGGATTGCTGAGTTTGAGGCTTGCCTGGGCTCCATAGTGAGCTCAGGGCCAGCCTGAACTACAAAGCGAGACCCTGTCTCAAAAAAAAAAAAAAAAGATTAAAAAAAGTCAACATTTATACTGACTTGAGATATGCCTTCTTAATATTAAAAAAGTAAAATTAATAAAACAAGCTGTCTTTCAAAACCAAATGGCGCTAGAGATTTTAACTGCAGCCTAAGAGGGTACTTGAACAATTGTAAAAGCTAAATGTTGTGCATACATCCCTGATCCATCCACCAATATTTCAACTTCTGTTTAGGATATCAAACAAGTTGATGCTATATCAGATTCTGAAATACTGTGGACATTCTCCTTATCCACTCTGTGGGAGGCTATTATGGGTTCCTCCTGGTAGAAACAATAACTCATTATATTCACAGTAGTCCTGTTGGCCTTACTGTTCTTAACTGCATTCTTACTTTTGTCTCCTCCAGACTCAAGGTGGTATACCTACTAAGACAATGCATGGAGTCTATCAAGGGCCTTTAGATAAATCCTCTGTGGAGTGACCCTGACTGCCGATTACAATTATGCCCCTCTCCAGCCAGCAGAAGTTTGATCAGTCTTCACCTGTTGCCCCTCATGGCAGTTTGGGTACCCCTTCAGAGGGAGGAATATTACAGATAGAAAAGCCAGCTCGACATATGTAGGCAGATAGATAGGGCCAGCCCTTGAAAGACTTGCAAAAAAGAGGATCCTTCTGAAGGTCAACACCATCAATAAGAAACTACACTTCTAGATAGCAGTGACCTACAGGCCTCATCATCCCAGATGGAAGGTCAAAATCTGAATCCAACCCCTCCTTGGAATGCAGTAAATTGCAAATTTCCCACATAGTGGGCCAGGACTTTGAACCACCTGGAGGAGTCTCTTGACAAGAAAGACCCTCTAGGACTTGATTTCTCATTGGATCCCCATTTAATCAATATTATCTGTGCAGTTATACTTGTTGTAACCTTATTGGTTAATCATGGTTTTGTCTATTTTCTGTGGTTTCTTATTGTACCAATGTTACCTAAGCTACTGTATTTGCAGTGTTACTGGCTGGTTGTAATTTTGTCCCATTTCAGACCCACCTTACCTCGTGGCTTTGCTCCATAAAGCCCTCTAAAAAGTGAGATGGGTGAGTTACCCACTTTCCGGGTTCCCCCTTCTGTCTCTCTTAGGCAGAAGCTTTCTCTCAACAAAATTTTCCTACTCAAAAAAAAATACTGGCTGTTACAGAAGCAGCAAGGCCAAGGGTCAGGAGCCAAAATCTGTGACTGGTCAGCCATATCACTTATGCAAATCTAGGGTGCTAATAGGCCTCACAAGAACTCTCCAGAGAACGTATGATTCATATAATCCCCCACCAAGTCCCTTTGCAGCCCTTCACTGTAATCACCTGAAGTTTTCCTGAATGCACTGTGTTCTCACAGGGCTCTTTGCCTGAAGTATTCTGTACTTCCTCTCTTGTCTGCTCTTGCTCCACTTTAGAGGGTCACTTCAACTGTCATCAACTCCAGTGATTTCCCACCAGCATCCACTAGACTGAGATGGAGAGCAAGCTTTCCAGTAACCTACTATGTACTGCTCTTCTAGCAGTCAGAGTTAGCTGTGAGCTCTAATTTTTTTTTTTTTTTTGAGACAGGGTCTCACTTTGTAGTTTAGGCTGGCTCTGAGCTGTGAGCTCTAATTTTGAAGCCGTCTATTTCACTAGTGCTTAGACCCTAGAGATTAGTGATGGCAACTCTTTTAGTGCTTTCAACAAACTGCTGCTGCACATGTGCTTTCGGTTTGCCATCAATGCTTAAGCTTCCTGAAGGCAAGGTCTGCACTTTGTCATCTATGGACAACAGCAACTATAATGCCAGCATATTTGGGGGAGGTAAAAATATAAACTATGTATTCCAGTAAAACCAAAAGCAACGGCTAACATTAGACATCATTGCTTTCTCCTACTTGTATCCCCCACCAACAGTCTGTTCTCAACAGGCAGCCACAATGTCCTTTCAGGAAGTAAGCCACGTCCTGTCACTCTGTGCAAAAGTATCCAATAGCTCTCATCATAGGTAAGAGCCAATCAGTACAAGAGCCTATGAGCATTTACGAGCTGACCTCTCCAGATTCTCTGAGCTCCACCACTGCCCTCTTCCTCCACTGCCCTCCTGACTGCTCCTTCTGGTGCCAGATCCTCTCTGCTCTTTGCAATGATGTCCTCTACCTGGAACTCTCTTACCAAAAACTCCTCAAGCTGTGCCAGCCTCTCCTGCAAGCCTTTGTTTAAATACCACCTTTTTAGTAGACTTGCCCAACCCCTCTACTGAATGACCTCTGTGTACATGTATAATCACAAACTCCCTATACCCACCCAGCTTTATTTTACCCCAAAGTACTGACCACTTTCCAATATTCTACAAAATCACTCCGTTGGGAGCCGGAGATTTAGCTCAGTGGTTCTGTCGCCTTCTTCACAAGCGCAAGGTCCTGAGTTCAATTCCCGATAACCACATACAATGCTGGGCGTGGTGACTCACGCCCACCAACCATCAATACCACATACCACAGTGCCAGGCATAGTAGCTCACGCCTGTAATCCCAGCACTCGGTAGGCAGAGGCAGGAGGATTGCTGAGTTCCAGGTTTGCCTGGACTACATAGTGAGCTCAGGGCCAGCCTGGACTACAAAGCAAGACCCTATCTCAAAAAAAAAAAATCACTCCATTAATCTACTTACTGACTCTTTCTGCTTGTCTCAAAAAAAAAAAACACTCCATTAATCTACTTACTGACTCTTTCTGCAAGCAGCACATAATCTTCATGAAGACAAATTTGTACTGTTATTAGCTAAAAACTTATTTGTTAAATAAATTCATAAATTTCACTGTTTTCTCGTTCACTTGCAAAAATGCCTTTCTCTTGGATTCAAAATTAAATTGAACATGAATAAATGACTTCTGACAAATTCCTCCTTCCATACTTCTTTTCACTAAAAAGTGATACCACACCTGGTATGGTGGCACAAGCCTGGAATCCTGACACAGGAGGCTGAGGCAGGAGGACTGCCCCAAGTTCAAAGCCAGCCTGGGCTACACAATGAATTCTAGGTCAGTCTGAACTACATAGAGAGATCCTATCTCCAAAAAAGTAAAAGTGATGCCAAAATACTTGTAAAGAGGAACTAAAACACCCGAAAGCACCATTACAAAGGTGGTGTCATGCAAGAACTCCAGCACTAGGGCAAGAGATCTGGATGCTGGTGCTGCCAACAAATGTCAAAATTACACCACTTCCACTACCTGGACTCCCATCTATAAAACAGAAACCCGTGGTCTCCAAGGCTTTGCCAACTTCTGTGCCTTGAATTCTGCTCCTCATCCAACCCATTTGGCAGTGATGCTCACTCACTATTAGTGCTGCCAATCCCCACCTCAGGACCCTGCCCCAACTTTCAACCACTACCTATCCTGAAAGCACACAATGAAATTTAGTCCTGCCCAGATTTTAGTTCCATTCATCCCTATCTTCATACAGCTGACAGCTTATGCTGTAGCATCTAAACCCTACACATCTCAATTAGAATATGTAGTATGATTATTTAAAAATCATACAATCCACTGTTGCACAAATATACATATACAGAATATATGGAAAATATATACTAACAGGCACTATAATGTTCTTACTGCTGCTGACTCCAAAGGCTCTCCCCAGAGCCCACCACACCAACATAGGAAAGCAGCATCAACTAGATAGTTTATCGACTGGACATGAGAAAACATCAAAGAAACCTCCAGCACTCTTCAAAGCATTTCATTGTGCAATAGGAGGAAAGTGACAGTTAAGGCAGTATGTCCCCAAAACCCTCAGGCTTTACACCAGGAAAGTTTTAGATAGTCAGACTCCTTGCTCAGCTTGTTCCGTCAGAATGACCTTGCAAACAGAAGCTTTCGTCCCGGCCTGGGCACCCTCCGGATATTTTATGGAAAATCAATGCACTAACAGCAGGTATCAGCAAACCAAGATTCACTGAAACATTCTCAAAAGCCATCCTTTGTCTCAACTTGAAGAGAAAGGTTTCAGTGCCAGAGCCATTGTGATGGAGGTGGTAAGGTATTAACCACACCTCATAAAATGTGCAAACCACGTGGCCAAAGGGAAACCCAGCAGACTGATGTCTTCAAAAGCCCACAATGGCTGAAAAAAAATAAAGACAGTGACAACTTTTAGTGATAATGTGGAGAACTTGGAACCAAGATACACTGTTGGAAGAATTATAATTGTAGAACAGTCTAGTAATTCCTCAAAGGGTTAAAAATCAAGAGCTACCCTATGCCCCCATCATTCCACCTCTGGATATACACCCCAGGGAAGCAAAACTTACATCCACACAAAAATACAAATGTTCAAAACAGTATTATTCACAACAGTCAAAAAATGAAATCAAACTAAATCTTCAGCAAGTGGTAAAGGAGGTAAAATTGGCCCATTCATACAATGGAATATTTGATGATAAGATGAAATTAAGTATTGAGCTCAACTACAACATGAATAAGACTTGAAAACATTATACCATAAATGAACTAAGTCAGACACAATAAGGCACCTATTATATTTTTCTATCTTATGAAATATCCAGAATAGAAACAAAATATTTAGAGACAAACTGATTAGTAGCTGCAAGTGGCTTCAGTGGGATGGAGCTGCTTTTCTAGATAATGAATATATTCAAAATTTAGAGAGCAGTGGTACCTGTACAACTCTCTAAATACACAAAAAACATTGAGTTCTATGTTACAAAAGGGTGAATTTTATAATTTACATTATGTGAATTGTATCTCAAAAAAGGCATTGAAACTTCACTGTGTTGATGACTTGAGTGGCAGCTGATGACATTTTGAAGTGACTGGGCTCAGCGAGGTTCCAACTTAATCAGTGGATTAATCTGGTGGTTGGATCATGGTCCCACCTTTCGTTCCTTCTGGCTCTCTTCCCGCTCCCTCTATGTCTGGCCATGAGATTCAGCTTTCCTCTAGCCATCTCTTCCCCATGAACTCTGCCTCACCACAGGCCCAAAAGCAAAGGAGTCAGCCAAACACAAAGTGAAACTTCTGAACCATGAGACAAAACAAACCAGGGTTTGCCACAGGAATGGAAAGCTAACACATCATTATTACCATCACTGTAATGCCTGAGCATAATGTGGTATCCTGAAAAGAAAAAAGACATTAATGAAAACACTGCAGAAATCCAAATACAGCCTGCAGTTCAAATAACAGTACTGTACCAATCCCGTGAAATTTATCAGTTTTGTGTTTGTTTTTGCGGGTGCTGGGGACAATACTTAGGGCTGTGCGCGTTCTAAGCGAGTACTCACCACTGTGATTCTGATGCCACTGCAAGATGTGAATGTGAGGAAAACCAAGCAAAATGTACACAAGAACTTCCAAATTACTGTAAGGTAAAAAGTTTACTAAAACGTAATAATGAAAAAATTACAGTGCTTCCAAACAAAGAACACAAAGCTGCTACTGAAAAAGTTTACACATACTTTCATTTAGCATGGAAAGATGTCCATGTTGTAAAATTTAAAAAAGAAAAAGAACCTGTAAATTGCAGGACAATACGTACAGCATGACCTACTAAAATTTATGTCCAATGTGCTTGTATTCAGAGAAATTGGCTTTTCATCCTGTGCTTCATACATGTCTATAATATGAAATTTTCATAATAAGCACATAATTTTATAATTAAACAAAGTCAAAATAATTTTTTACTTTAAATTTTAACCAAATAAATTTAAATCCCCTACAAGCTACTTGCAAGCCATGAATTGAAAATTGTCTTCTATCCAGTTTTTGTCTGCAAAGTGGGGAAGGCATTCACACCCAAGGATACTGTGCAAAGATTATTTCCACCTCTAGGAATAGGCAGTACCAGGCAGTTTATACACAGCAAATAACTAACAATCATTTGTAGATACTGGGTGCAAATTCATCGTGGCATTTGATCTATCTCTCCTTAACCTAGGAATCAGGGTTAAGGCTCATTCCTGACGCACATTCTCAGAAAAGAATCATTTGCTGTAAAATTTGCCCTAAGATCCTCTTCTCCCTTACTAGGAAAAGCCAGTGTAGAACAGAGTACTGGCTTCATGTGACTACTGTCAAAGGAAAACTTAGTGATAAAACAAAACAGTAAGACAGTATTTGGACTGAAATACAGGCCAGTGAATCTGGCCTTCTGAAATACTAGGTTTCACAGATCCCTAAATACAGAATATTTTAGGGGGTTTGGTTTTGTTTTTGAGATAGAGTCTTTCTTTATTGTTGGCCTGACCTCAAATTCTGGGGTTCAAATGATCCTCCTGCCTCAGCTTTTATGTAGCTGGCAGTACAGGCATACATGCAACACTCTGCTACTGCAAGATTTATAGGAGGGAACAAAAAAAGAAAAAGTGTAATTCATATAGTTATTATTCCCTCACGTAGAAAACCATGTTTCTTCTCTTGTCTGGCATATCTACAATAGTCATTTTACGTATCTACAGATATCAGAACTGCAAAAACCAGAGGCTACTCTGTTTTATTAAGGGAAATCAGCCACTTACAAGGAAGGGGCTCAAAGTTTCATTACATGAGGGCTTAATGTTACACAAATATTCTTGTCTCCTCTGATTTACCTCAGGAAGAAGCTTTTACCTCTGCCTGACATGCTAGTGTGTTCCTATGGGTGACAACATAAAACGCATTTCTCACTACACCCCTAGTAAGAGAACCAACCAAGAGCCTCTTACTTGGGCAGCAAGCACTCCCAGAGCAGCAGCCCACTGACTTCCCTTGTCTCCTCAGGGCAAGAACTAAGCTGAACCACAGCACAGGAACCAGCCAGGCAATCTGCCTTCAGGGCCGGATGTGACCAACTGCTCTCCTGCAATGAACAAGTATTTGCCACTGAGTTCCAGCTCCTCCAAGGGTTGGTTGCAGAGAAAATGCTCAGCACAAAGCTGTAACATCTTTCATCCCTTCCCAAACTCTGCCTCTCATTGAATTATCTAGTCATCCAGCAAAGAACAAGTAACTTTGGTGCCACATTGGGCTAAATTTCAGCTGATTCCAACAGCCTACCACAGAATTCATGCCACAGGTTTACCACCCCTGGGCTAGAACATAAACAGTTGCTTCAACACTGATGGTCCTTTGACTCCCTCCACAAATGGGTGATAGCCAGGCATGGTAACGCACACCCATAATCCCAGCACTTGGGAGGCAGAGGCAGGAGGACTGGTGTGAGTTCAAGCCCCCCCCACCCCCATAAGCCACATAGCAAGTCAAGGCCACCCTGAACTACATAGTGAGACTCTGTCTAAAAAAAGGAAAAAAAGAGTGAGGAGGGCCGGAGGGTTAGCTCAGTGGTTCCGGCGCCTGCCTTGCAAGCACAAGGGTCCTGAGTTCGATCCCCGGAAACCACATATAATGCTGGGCGTGGAGGCACGCCCACCAACAATCAACGCCGCATACCACAATGCCAGACGGACGTGGTGGCTCACACCTGTCATCCCAGCACTCGGGAGGCAGAGACAGGAGGATTGCTGAGTTTGCGGCGGCTTGCCTGGGCACCATAGTGAGCTCAGGGCCAGCCTGAACTACAAAGCGAGACCCTGTCTCAAAAAGCAAAAAAAAAAAGAGTGAGGAGAATACTAAACTGCTCTTTTGAATATTTTCAATAAATGTAATTTGGAAACTTCTACTTTGAGCTAACATGAATTCTTCATTTATTTACAAGGGGATCAAACACAGGCACAGAAACCCAACAGGTAAATTTTTTTTGTAATTTTTAAAATTTTTATTACAGTAAAAGATGCTCTGTTAGTAATCCCCCTCAAAATACACTCTTAGCTTTGAGCACACTTCTCCCATTATTCTTGCCATAACAGGTAAATTTCACTGAAGCTGGTTTTTTGTCCTCTAGGGTTTTGTTACAGTTCAGGCTTTTGTTTCTGCTTTTTCTTTGAATGCCTTGAGTGGACCCTCTCCTGCCTTTTTGGACTGTATTCTGTCAGAATCTGGAAACAAAGTTACCTCTCTCTAGGTCTCAGCTTCTTTACCTGCACAATAAAGTGGTTCTACAATATTTTTCATGGCTCTTCTAACTCTCAAATGTTACACAAGCATAAATGTGAGTCATGATTATGGCTCTGACCAAGAGAGGACCCTGCAGAGCTCCAGGGTTCCAGGAGGCAGTACCCCTCCGTACCTGGCTCCACTGTGTGCTAGTGGATGCCCACCCCACCTGTCTTCACTTTCCCCTCCCTTCTCTAACCTCTAGCCACCATACTCCAGGACCACATTAACCAGCACTGGACTCTACCCCATAGGGTTCACAGAGCTAGCTGTCCAGTGCTGGGCAGGAGGCCAGAGAACACTGTCTCCTCAAGGAGGACAGAAGTGGGGATCATGTCCACAGAGCCTTGTTCTCCCCTAGGAACTATCACCAGCAACCTTACTGACTGAAAGGTCCAACCCCTTTTCTGGTCCCCAGGGAAGATTCAAGAGAAACTAAGCCATGTTTCCATACTACTGCAGGCTGAAGTTAGAGCTCTCTGGAAAAAACAACATGCATACAGGTGGAATCAAGTCCTGAGGAGGTCAGAAAGGAAATACCAAATCTGTTCTTATACAGTCTAGCTGTTCAAGGTAGCATATCATCATTTCAGCCTTCCTAATAAAGATACTTCACTTTAAAGGAAAGAAGGCAGGGGGAAGAGAGGGAAGGAGGAGGGGAGAGGAGATGAGGAAAAAAAAGTAAGAGGAGGGAAAAGTTAAATAAAGCTAAGAGTGCTTGTTAAAACAACCAATAACAGCTCAAAGGAGGCAGGAAGAATTGGCAAAAAACTTACTTCAGAGTTCAGCCCCTCCACTTCTGTTCCAGAAGTTCGTTCATGCTTTTAAGCACACAAGGAGCATCAGTCTTGCAAAAAGTAGAAATAAAAGCTAATGTATGCCTACACACTTTATCAAATTCTCTTATGAAAAATAAGCTGATTTTTCTTGCACAGAAAGCTTAAAGGCAGGACAGAGAAATCAAAATGAATTAGCTATTCTAATTGCTTCTAACTTCCAATCTCTGGGAAAACATAAAGGCCCTAAGAACTGGGAATAAACTCTCAGCTCAAGCCAGCTTTTTTTATTATTACCAAAGAATACTCCTACTCATCTCTAACAATGACTTCAAATTTCAAAAGCAAGCAAAACCACATTTGGAAGGATCAAGGGATTAAAATGTAAAGTTCATGTCAATAATTTCAAGTGAAAAATTAATTGCCCAGCCAAAGACAATAATGGAAAACAAAAAGGGAACCTAACACTGTCCACTACTAAGACCCTATTACTTAATCCTTCTGGCCCAACAGTGGGTGGTTTCATATCATGATTTGAAAATGGTCTGATTTCAAGCCAGGCACAGTGCCACAAGCCTATAGTCCCAGCACTCGAGAGACTTAACATTCACAAATTTGAGACCATCCTGGAATACACACCAAAACCTTAGACAGACAGCTAAACAGACAGACATGATTTCCATAAGTAAGGGCTCTGTCCTAATGGAACTGATAAAGAATTATTGAAGGTTTTAGGTAGAAAGGATGTTGGCCGTCACCCTATGTTCGATTTACCCTGTTTCCACCACAAACTTATTAACTACCTATTCACCCTGAGTCTTGAGGGCTCCACCATTTATTTCTGTAACACTATCTTGTCTCGTCAAGGGTAAAGAGAGTTAGACAAAAGCATACCAACTCAAAGCGGAAAAGTAAGCACACATTCTTATGAACTTTTACTCCACACAGTCCATCAAACTAACAGAAACACCAAAGATTACCTTCCAAACCAGTCCAGAGAACCAGGGGACAAGGAGGGCCCCAAGAGCCATCAGCAGATAGAATTTTTCTCCAAACAAACAGAGTGTGAAAAAGAGAGGGGAAACCACAACCCAGAACATTCTCCAATAGGGAATGCAGTTGGCCTGAAAGCGCATCCACTTGGGCTCTAGTAAGTGCCAGGTTTCTGTGGGGTGCTGTGGGGCAGGAAGGAATTAGGACACTGGAATAAGCAGGAGGTAGGAAGCTATCTATGCAGGGGAAGGGCAAACAGGTCAGAACGGGACTCTGCACACCAGACTCAACTCCAGCGTGAGTATTCAGTTACTTACTTCTCATGTCTAGACTACGGGTAAGGTAACAAGTCATTTATCACCCACACTGGGGGACACTGAGGGTAAAGTGGGACTGTCCTGACCAAAGTGCACATGCAAATCTCCTTAGGCACAGGCCCTTCTGCCTGGAACCTATGCCTTACTCTGCTCTGCATTCCCAAATGAAGCAGGCTCTCAGTAAAGGTTGATGAACAAGAAATGAGACCACTGTCTTCACTCATTCTCAACTTGCCACAAGCAATCTGTGCATTACTCCTACCACAGTGGCCTTGCTACACGACTCCAGAAGGCACTATCATAGCCTTACACAGCAGCTGTGTTCCCAAAAAAAGGAGAGGCACTTTGGTTAATTTAAAACAAAAACAAAACAAACCCTCTTCTGAGCTTTGAAATGAACTTCCCCATTACCCACAGCCAGCCTAAGCTCTATCCTGAAGCCACTTTCCCACTGACCTCACCGTGACCTTGCGTGTTCACCCCTCCCTTGGCAGGGGAAGGCTGTCAGAGCCCTAAGAGCTGCAGGGACAGCTGCTGCCCCACAGTGGGACCCAAGAGCCTTCATGACCTGCTCCAACTCTGACCACTACCTGGCAAAGTAACTCAAAACAAAGATCATCAGGCATGACAGCAAGTCTGCATGCCCTGGGTTTGATGCTGACAGCACCCCACAGGCAGCATGCAGAGCACAAGGAGGAAGGTATTAACATGTGTGCTAAGTCCTCTCTGTTTGGGTTTGTCTTATAAGTCCCCCTTGGAAAAGATGTGTTTGAAAAGCCCTAGAATCTATCTTTTTTCTCAAGAAGAACCATCTCAAAAGTCCATTGTGATTTCCTGCAGGGTGCTTGGGAGAGGCTAGAAATGAGCATGCAGCAAGAGCTCACACTGGGCTCAGACCCACGCTCCTCTCCAAGATTAACAGCTGTGAGTCCTATTAATGGATCTCCAGCACTCTTCTTATGTTTCACTGGTTTAATGTAAGCTGTAAGAAAATTCTAAAAAGACTAGCTCATAAACTATGCAGGTGGTACCATAGCAATCCATTCAAGGTCCTCCCTTAACAGGATGACGGGTGTGGGGATACAAGAAGAGAAATGGGGGGAAACCTGTGGGACCACTGGTCAGGCCTCAAAGCATTTTGCAATTCTTGGGTCCCATTATCAAATCACATGCCAGATATCTAATATGAATACTCACTTTTATATATTCTGCAATATTTTATGAACAACTCAATCCTTTCATATGTAATATCATCATCCCCTCATATTCATGGGGATTAGTTCTAGCACTTCCATGACTACCAAAATCTATGGATGCTCAAGTCTTTTATATAAAATGCCACAGAGTTGCACAAGACCTATGCACATCCACATTCTCCCTAGATTACTTATAATACCTAATGTAATATAAATGTTATATAAATAAGTTGTTATACTATACAGTTGAGGGAGTAATGACAATGAAAACCAGTCTAAACATGTCTGGACAGATGTGCTTTTTTCCCCACTTTCAATTCAAAGTTGGTTGCATCTGCAACTGTAGAACTGTACATACAGAGGGATGACTCTGAGTTATACTATATATATATTTTTTAAATGTAAGTATTTGTGGAAATGACTTAGGCTTCTCTTTCAAAAGGCTATTTTCAAGTGGAACCATGACAGAGCTAAAAAGGTATCTGCTGACAAGCCTTTTTAGGCCAGAGATTCAAAATTCTAAAACTGAAGGTGTTTTAGAGAGGAAAAAAAAATCAATTCGTGCCGGGTGTGGTGGCTCACGCCTGTAATCCCAGCACTCGGGAGGCAGAGGCAGGAGGATTGATGAGTTCGAAGCTTGCCTGGACTACATAGTGAGCTCAGGGCCAGCCTGAACTACAAAGCGAGACCCTATCTCAAAAAAAAAAAAAAATCAATTCGTTTTAGTGGGGATTTATCGTGTGCAAAGCATAGCTCAAATCTTAAGTGACTTTCAAGTACCACTGGTCACTTCAGTAGTGATAACTGCATCACAATGCCAAATGCTCACAGTATTACTCAACCTTCCCTCAAGATTTCAATGATTTACTGCCAACCTCACAACATCTCAATGAACTATTTCCTAGCAACCTCTTATTTACCCCTGAGTTGGCTAGGACACCATAATTTCTTAACCTTCCAAAGTATAACCTGAAACACCTTGGGGACCTATTAAAAAGCCTTCAATGAACCTTCTCAGCCTGCATAAAACCAGCTCGACTGCCTTGGCACAGCACCCCTGTACTTCAAGGTCCAATACCAACCTGTCTTTCTAGGAACCACCATTCAGAAGAGTCTGAGTTATGAATGCAGAGAGCTCAAATTCTGGTAACAGTCCTCTTGCTTATCTTCACTTAATAAATGGGAATGAACAGAAGCAACTATCAAAATGGCTGTAAGGATGAAGTGATATTATTTGCCCAAAAGAGCTCAGCACAGGCCTGGTACACAAAACTCTTTGATGAACGTTAGCTATTTTTGTTATGCCCAGCTCTATCCATTCACTAAACAAATATTTGAGCAATGCTATGGCCAGTACTGTCACAAGTGCTCAGCTTACAGACTGAACAAAATAAAATCCCCATCTTCCTATCTCCCACCTTGTGAATAGACAAAGTCAGTACCCCAGAGTGTCACCAGTGGTGACCACAGCCCAGCCCATTCCGGCCACCACAGCTTTGCTCATGCACTATGTCCGCCAGGAATGTCATTCTACCTGCCAAAAACCTGCCTGTTTTTTATAGTACAGCTCCAGGGTGACCATCTTTAGAAGCTTGTGAGAGAAGGGTAACCTTAATTCCAGAACCCTGTACCTATCTTTACTGTTAAGTGGTTGTAACCCAACAAAAAAACCCTCAAGTGTAAACCACATCTACTCTGCTATAATCCCCGGTTTGAAGGTATGGAATATTCTCTCTCCTAAACTAGCCAGGAACTTCTTATCTTTTCAAAATTTATGAAATGGGTAAGTCTCTAACTTAATTATCTCTCCTCATAGTATGTTTATGAGGGACCCCAAAAAGAAGTCTGCAGAATAGAGATACTAGAAAAGAAAGAAAAGAAGAAAGACTTCAGCCCTCACAGGATTGAAGACCTCAATGATTTTCTTTGCTATGAGCCTCTAGATCCTCCTTTTCTATGTGATTATGTCTCTCTTCCTCGATGCCTAAGCCGGCAGAACTTTGGTAGCCTGCTGAACTTATAAAACTTACATGGTTTTACACCCATGAAACAAAAATTAAGGCCTTCGATGCTTCAGTATGTCATTAGATTATCCAAGTTCCAACACATAGAAATGTAACATGTACCAAAATCTTTCGCTGGAATCAAAATTTCTGGTCCAAGTCAAGAGGGCAAAAGCCCAGAATAGAATAGAGGGATTTAGTTGCTTGCCCAAGACCTCAGAGTGGTGTGTGTGCACCATGCTCTAGGCTCAGGGCCAAGTCAATAACAGCTCACAAAGCCTGGCCAGAATTGCTCAGTGCAACACAGAGTTCATAGCCTGTCCTCTGCCAGGCAGGTCAGGGAGGCCATGCTCCTTCCTCCTGAGGCCCTGTGGGCAGTCAGAACCAACATACCAGGGCAGGGCACCAAGTAGCTTTCAGAGCCTCCCACCTCCACACGGACAGTCTGTTCAGATGACAAACGACCCTCAGAGAAGTGAAATGCCTCTGATTTCAGATAAGGAACATGCTGTATTCTAGCTGGGCAAAAGAACACATGAAAGCAAATAACTGTAACAATTTGAGCAAAACTTCCCAGCAATAAACAAGTAACAGTTTAAAACTGAATGAGGGGATATGTCCACCTGGAGATATGTCTTTTCAGAAGACTGATACCAATATCTGAAATTTCCTTTCAGCTAATGGCAATCTCTTCAAATGTACTGGAGATATCCACTGTAGAAAATATTCTAGAATATGGCTTGCCTAGCCATGAGAAAAGCACCAAAGCAAGTCCTAAAGACTAAAAGGCCAGTGTGACTGAGCCCAGTTTAAAACAGCAGACACAGAAATAAGGTCAAGAAACAGATAGGGTCAGGCCATGAGCACAAGGTCGTCTACCCTAAAAGGTAGACAGCTTTAGTTCTAAGTATACCAGGAAGTCTCTAGAAAGGGTTGCACCCTTCTAGAACCTAGTTTATGATTTTAAAAGATTATTCTGAATGCTATATGCACTGAAGGTTCACCATAGCTGACCTTATTATACTATGCTGACATGACAGTACCTAATAATCATTAAGAGTACAGTCTGGGGCCAGAGATTTAGCTCAGTGGTTCCAGCGCCTGCCTCACAAGCGCAAGGTCCTGAGTTTGATCCCCGGTAATCACATACAAGGCTGGGCATGGAGACTCACACCCACCAGCAATCAATACCACATACCACAGTGCAGGGCGTGGTGGCTCATGCCTGTAATCCCAGCACTCGGGAGGCAGAGACAGGAGGATTGCTGAGTTCCAGGCTTGCCTGGGTTACAGAGTGAGCTCAGGGATGCCTGAACTACAAAGTGAGACCCTGTCTCAAAAGAAAAAAAGAGTACAGTCTGGACCTACATTCTGTCTCTAGCTGAGTAACACAGAAAAAAATTATTTCCTCTTAGTGCCTCAGTTTCCCTTCTGTAAAATGGGAATAAATACCTCTTATTTGCTATTTTAGTTTAAGGGGAAATATGAAAAAGGGGGGGACAGGACGAGGGAGGGAAAGAAAAGATATTCAAGTGTATAAATATTACTAATAACTTACATACTTCTTTCCCAGAATCCTCCAGGGTATTTGTCTCTTCTTCCCCCCTCTTCACACCTCCACCACCATGAGAAAGGAAACAGACAATTTGTGAAATCTTGCTTACAAAGTAAATATGTACCTCCTTTTCGTTACTGGAGGATGTCCCTATGGTGAAAGACAGGAATATACCCAAAATGTGACCTAGCACTTTATGCTCTACTCAGTGGGACATTACTCCTTAAAGATATAGACGATCATCTGTTGGCTGGGAAAGGCTTTCCTGCTTAGAGTGAGAAATAGCTCTGGCTGAAGATATTCATGCTGAGTATCTGAGCAATGTGGTAGAGTCCCACATGACTGATTATCCACTTTCTAACAGCTGCACACAGAATCTAATGAACTCTTAATGATCCATGGGGCTGCAGCCTGCCACGCATCCTCTGCTACAAAGAATACACAGATTTTGGTACACTCAAGAAGCCCAGGATCCCCGTCAGAAGGGGCTGGGGACATACTACATCTACATTTGTTCTACAATGTCAAAATTACACCTTATCCTGCTAGATTTCCTCCTTCACTGGGATCTTACACGATGTCATTTCATGGCTTCTCTATTTGGATTTTCTAGAAACAAATCAAAATTTAAGTCCTTCAGTTGCTAACAAAGGTCAGTATGGATGTCAAGACACTTATCCAACTTATATTCATTTTCCACATTTACTAGGTAGGAACAAGACATATTCTTGGCTGATTCCCACAGTACACCTCACTCTCCTGTACCCTCTCTCCAGTTCATCCTCAAAGGAGATGAGGGTCACCTATGAGATTTGGGATGTTCCTTGGGATTATTAGAAACAGTACTTTGAGATAAAATTAATTGACAAATGTGTAAGACTGACTTATGTTATTGGGCAAGAGGATCAAAATATAATATACTTATTTGTATTGTATACAAATGCTAATACTTAAGAGGAATTTTTTCACCTATTGGGATAGGGGAAGAAATGGCATTCTTTAAAACATTAACAAGTAGTTCACCTAATAATAATAAATGTAGTTCTTTATATATTTGTGTGTATGTAGTTCTTGTGCATGGTGTATAAGGTGGAAGGTTCATGTTCTTAGGACTTATCACTTAGATACAATGGGTCCTTTAAAGAAACAATGGTAAAATAAGCATGATTCTCCACATGTTCCACACCCCCCACCCCATCACTTCACTGACTTGGGATGTTGTGGTCTATCTCTTCCTGCTAAGGGATGAAATGGGGCCCTAGCACTGGTCTTGCTGAACCGCTAGTTGGGAGAGAACAGGGCATATGTTTAGCTTGTCTGTCTAAATGGGCAGTCATCATTGTTCAGTAAGTAAGACCATGAACTGTGGTCCTCAGTTGGCATGCACCATTGGAAAACCTAGAAAACATGAACTAAGATAAGCAAGTAAAGATATAAAGCTCAAATAGCCATATCAGTGTAACAGTTATCTCTATTGTTATTAGCTGTTTCAACTATAAGAAGCCTGAAAATTAATTCCATATTCAATGTTTACATAGGGGACAGGATCAGACATTAACCTGTTAACAGAGATCTTTGACTCCTGAAGACCTATTATTTGAACTATGAGAAATATAAACATAGACTTCGATAGACTGTAACTTGGTGAAAAGAAAATGCTCAAGCAAATTAAATAAAAGTGAACTTCTGAGTAGAAGTTGCATATCTTCTGGCATACCTATCAGATTATGCTTAAACTGACTCAGGATAACCATGATTCTGGCAGTCTTGTGATAGTTATTGTCAAGTACTTATAAATAAGAACCCTTTTTTACAACTTCTTGGATGGATTTTTCTTTTAGGAGAGTTGACACAAGTGACACCAGCATGACTTTGACAGCTCTCATGATTTCCTTACAAGCGTCCTTGTCTTTGTGAGAGTCTCTGAAGACAATACTAATCAGTCATGTTTCCATTGTCCCTCACAGCCAAAATACTGTTTTGGTCATTGGTCCCACGTGGTGGGGGCTGCAGAATAGGGGTGGAAGATTCCTGACAATGTAGAGTCAGTGTCATAGTACCTTTTTAGACACATTTAAAGAACAAATAGGTTTTTTAAAAGTAGTTCCTAAGCCAAGTTTACCTGAAGTCCATTGCAAGGTTGTTTTGAAAATGATGGTCAACATCTCAAAAGAACATTGATCAGATTTTTTGTTTTTCAGAACTCTTTATTAGAAGTTGTACTTTCATAATTTTTAATAAAGAAGTTACATAGTTTTAAGAGGAAATGATAACAATAAAGCCAACCAGAGCAAAACAAATTTAGCTTCCATATAATTTTGAGTCTTTTCCATGAATCTGACAACCAAGGTTGTAGACAAGAATCAGAACTGTAGCTATCAAAAAATTTAGAACAGCCATGGTTACACTTCTGACAAGTTTAGTAATTGACAAGATAAATTAGTTTTAAAATTTTATGTAGTATTTAAGTTTAACAATCATGACTATTATATCAAGACCAATGGGTTCTCTTTTATTTACAGATATATTACTTATGTGATTATATTTAATTCATTTGATTATCAATCTCACTGTTTTTAAAAATTTTATCAAAATTACTGACCAAAATCAAAGGATAGCCTTAGACTTTTTAGGAAACCATGTTAATGACAGACTTACTATGAGATGGGTGAGTGACAGAGATCAGATTTTAGAGGGCAAGAGTCTAAATATGACTAGTTCTTTTGTCATAGCCCTATGGCTGCCTGGATTTGAAAATACCTCAGATCATTTTTTCTTTTGTCTCAGTTAACTCACAGATGATTACATTTCAATTAGGACTAGATGAATATTAGGTTTTCAAGTAAGTTTCAACAATAAATTATCTTACTATAGTACCAGTAT
>PVIC010023392.1:0-26882 GCA_004025085.1 Thryonomys swinderianus | reverse complement strand
GAGGCTCCTCTCCCGCGCCGTGTTCTGTGCCACGCCTGTCACGAGTGGCTGCTCTGACTCTACCTTTGACCACACCCACCTCGTCTCCGGTGCTAGCCCACCCTTTGCGTGGAGTTTAAAACCGTACTGACCACACTACATTTCCATTTCTCCCTTTCCATATATTGGACTTCTACAAATAGGATGAACTCCACACTCCACTGTTACTAATTTTAAATACCAAAGTGTTTTCTTGTTTTTGTTTTGAGACAGGGTCTTGCTTTGTAGTTCAGGCCAGCCCTGAGCTCACTATGTAGCCCAGGCAAGCCTCGAACTCAGCAATCCTCCTGCCTCTGCCTCCCGAGTGCTGGGATGACAGGCGTGAGCCACCACACCCGGCACTGTGGTATGTGGTACTGATGGCTGGTGGGCGTGAGTCTCCACGCCCAGCATTGTATGTGGTTACCAGGGATCGAACTCAGGACCCTGTGCTTGGGAGGCAGGCGCCGGAACCACTGAGCTGTCTCCAGCCCAGTCCCTGGGGTCACCCTCATCCTTACACACAGTAAATTTGAGTCTGTTTACTACATTTTGTACATCGACCGCACAGTTAGTGATTCCCCAGCTTTTTGGTCGCGCGGCTGTAGCATGGCTGCGATGCCCTAGTTTCTGACAGGTGTTGTCTGGGGGTGCTTTCCATGGAACATGTGTGCTTTTTAACGTGGGTGCAGTTTTACCGCTTTTCCACACTTACGTTCAATTTTGTCGGACTTCAGACACGGGAGCGCTTCTCTCGCCGCGAGCCCGCGCTCCCCACGCCCGCCGGGGCCTGGGCCTCTGCTCGGGACTGTCGCCCGGAGCTTCCCAGCACTCGCGTGCGGGCGTCCGCGGGAGCCAGCGGCGCTGCCCCCGGGCTGGGTCTTCCTCCCCGCTGGACCCTCCCGGGGCCCCTGGGCTGTGCCGGCTCCAGGCTGGAGGCCCCGCGCTGGCCCCGGGAAGTCCCCGCGGAGGCGCGCACTGGTCGTCACCGGCGGAGCGTGTGGCCTCGGCGGGTGCTAGGGCGCCTCCTCCGGCCCGTCCTTTCCGCGCGGGGCAGCTCGCGGTCAGGCCCTGCCGCCCGGAGCCCTCGTTGTCCTGGGCCCGAGCAGTTCTGACGGCCAGGGGACAACTGCTCATTTCCTGATTCGGCTTATCCCCAGGCCTGGAAGCCAGGCCATAATATTTTTCTTTTTTAAAACATTTTAAAAGTTTTTTTTTTAGTTTTTTTGAGATAGGGTCTCCTCTATAGTTCAGGCTGGCCTTGAACTCTCGGCAGTCCTCCTGCCTCTGCCTCCTGAGTGCTGGGGTGACAGGCGTCACTCACCATGCCCAGCATTGTGGTGTGTGGTACTGGAGATCGAACTCAGGACCTTGTGTTTGCCAGGCAGATGCCAGAACCACTGAGCTAAATCTTTGGCCCAATAATTTTCTTTTAAGTATTCTAGCCAATGTATAGCTGGGTAAGTTTGTATGACAGTACTTCTAGTGAGACATTGATTTTTTTTCCAATTATATATTAAAATTAATTGGTCATTAGAAATTATTATTAGATTTTTATAAATAGAGTACACAGAAATTAGTACAAATAAGTGAATGCTGAATTTGAGTAATCAGAATTTCAGGATGCTAACCGGAGAACATGATTAACACAGCGCAGGAATCTCTCAAGCACAACTCTCTAGGCTGTACCCAGGATGCCAGCTGTGCCTGGGAAATGCAGTATTTATCTGAGGTTAATAATGATAATAATAAGACCAAAGCCGGTCCCTGCATGGCTCAGCTGGGTAGGCTGAGGACTACCTATGAACTGCAATAGTAACCATCAGGGTTTACGTTGGGAGACATTCGCATTCCGACAGGGCCTCTCCACTGTGCACGCCGTGGGGCCCCAGGGGTCTAGTGGCAGCCAGGTGTGGGTCACTCGGGAGAAGTGAGAGATGCCCTTCAGGTGACTTTCCAGACTCTTGCCAACTTGGGTTCCAAAAAATTGTTAAAGTGGGTCCTTTCTAGGAAAGCCAAACTATCCATGTTTCCTAACAGCACCATAATATTTTCAGATCTGAATTTTAGAATATGACTAACTGTAAATGGCTAAAGATTTTCTAATAATTACTGTAAATAGCGGAAGACATTTTTGTCTAGAAGTGGAAAGAACTTGAGCAGTAAGATAATATACTTTGACGTCCCTGGTGTCCGACCCTACGTTCCCCCATTCCTTCACTGCCCACGGCCGGGTTTCCTAGCAGGTGCTGGCCACCCGCTGCCCCTTCAGAGCAGCTGGGGAATCCACACGCCGTCTCTCCCAGTTCGCCGTCCGCTCTCACCTTCCAAGGGTGGAGATTTCGTAGTTTGTCATGGAAAACTGGAAATGTCATAGTCTATTCTGATTTGATTTTGCCTTTCTTCCCTTCTTCCAGTGCGCTCGGCATGACAACGCCTTCATCGCAGAGATCCTGATTGACAGAGGGCTCAATGTCAACCACCAGGACGAGGATTTCTGGACGCCGATGCACATCGCCTGTGCGTGTGACAACCCGGACGTCGTGCTGCTGCTGGTGCTGGTGAGTAGCCCAGCCGCGTGTCTGCGTTTGAAGACTGGGTGGCATTTCACGGGCTGCTCTTCACGAAAACTTTCACCACGCAGAATCCTTTGTTTAAGAAAAATGTATGTCTGCGGCATGACTGATGATCTCAGAGGACAAGGAGACGAGGGTCCCAGCAGGGGCCACGTGGCTCCTAAAGCAGCCTGTCTAGACACCGTGGGGCAGCCTAACCCTCGCCTCTCCTCGGAAACTGTCATGTCGCTATGAGTCAGTGTTAACAAGAGTGGCTCGACGATTTTATTTTTAAATTCATTCTCATTTGCTAGGTTATGAGCCTAGTGACGTACGGTCATCAGCCCTGTCCTGGCTTTTTATTGAATCTTCTTTGCTCAGTCACATGGAGTAAAAAACAAAGAGCCTCCAACATCTGTTTACATGAAAAGTCAAACTGCACATACAGAACGCAGTGAAGGCTGCTGCTGGGTTTTGTTACACTGTAATATTAATGTTCATATAATTTTATTTTTAAATTGAAGTTTTTTCCCTGAATAGATGATTTCTTAAGAGAGTTTTAAGAAACTGCAAGATTTTTACATTTAATACTAAAATATAAGAATAAGAATGATTTGGCATTTTTCTGCCATTTACTAATAACAATTTTTCCATGTGACTTACCTGCTTTTCCCATATATTATGTCATGTAAAGGCTCATGATTTCTCAAGGCATCATAGCTTCCTTGGATGCATTAAGTGACTTGTCCTGGGGAACAGAAAATCCCAGATTTGCACACAAGTCCCGGCGCGGAGCTGCTTCCTGGCCCTCGGCCTCGCTGCCAGGCTCGTCCCTGGGTCTGCTATAACACGTCCCCCCCAACCCCACCCACCCCGTGTCGGGGCTAAGAAAAATGAGATCCTCCCTCTCAGGAAGTTGGTAGTCTGACATCAGTACAGCTGACTCCTGGAAGCGGCCTCTAAGGCTGTCAACAGACAGCTGGACAAAGAGAATATGGTACCAGTACCTGGTGGGATACCCTCTGCCTTTAAGAGGACAAAGGCAAGACATGTGTGGGGAAGTGAATGTTGAGTGAGGTTAATCAGACACCAGCGTTTCAGTACGGGGCAGTGTGCCTGGTTTCAGGCAGGCAGTGGACAGAGAGCAGGAGGGGACGGCCGCAGGAGGCGGGACGGAGTCCTGCTGTGGGAAGGAGTCCCGAGAGCCGGGGAAAAGGGGAGACGGAGGGAAAGGAAACTGAGTAGCAGAAAGACAGGCTGCCTGTGGGAACCTGATGACCGCAGTGCGTGTGAACACTCTCTGTCATAATCCTGAGATGAAGTTAATAACATCAGCAGGAAGGAAAGTGGGGCCGGGGCCTTAGAGGGGGGGGCGGGATGAGAGTGGGGGAGGGATTCAGGAAGAAGCGTGTATGATGTGCACGTACCTGCTCCCCAGTCCCGTGTACACCGCCTGTGCTAATAAGGAAAATGAAGAGGGCAGGGCTGCGGGCCTCTGCTGGCCAGGGGCGTTCGGCCTCGGTGCCCTGCATGCCCCTGGTAGCCGTCCCCTCACTGCCTTAGTCCACACGTGACTTGCTGTGTTTCCACGTCCGGCCTGTCCACACGTGACTTGCTGTGTTTCCGCGTCCGGCCTGTCCACACGTGACTTGCTGTGTTTCCACGTCCGGCCTGTCCACACGTGACTTGCTGTGTTTCCAAGTCCGGCCTGTCCACACATGACTTGCTGTGTTTCCACGTCCGGCCTGTCCACACGTGACTTGCTGTGTTTCCACGCCCGGCCTGTCTCTCTTCGCTGTTTCTAAAGATGCAAACGTTAGATTTAGGGCTTAGCTCACGTCCTGTGGCCTCGTCTACTCCAGGCCGTCTTGGGCGCAACACCAGACACCTGTGAATCGGGGAGGGCGGTCGGTGAGGCGCTTGGCTCCAGGAGTCGGCCCAAGCTCGGCTGCTCCAAAGCTGAGACATCCTGGCGGAGGGGTGTGGGAGAGCAGAGCGGCCCCGTTCGCGGGGGCCGGGAGTCCGAGGAGGAAGGGGTAAAGGGACCAAGCAGACCCCGGGGCCACCCTGCACCACCTCGCGACACTCCCCGACAGGCTCCACCAGTCCCGGGCAGATCCCCCTCGGTCGATGCAGCTGACCCGCCACCCACCGGCGTCAGGGGTCAGGAGCTCCTGTGTGACACAGTCGCCTGAAAAGCACTGCTTTTCTCTCCCCTGTTGGAAGAGTTAGAGAAGGAGCCTTTCATGATTGGAGCCTGTGAACTGGCCGTTCTTTAACCATGCTAAAGGTGTACTTTCATCCCCTTTTCTCTGCTTTGTTCTTCAAGAATATGTGTACTTCTTAAAGTGCGAAAACATGGCTCTGACCATGTTTTTTCTTTAAAATCGTGGAAGATGGAGGGTTAATTACATTAGTAGGAAACACAGACGAAGTAAGTATGACTTAGCTTGATAGAAACTTGGGAAGGGCTAGTGTTCTATCTGAAAAGTCACGAAAGCTACTACTTTTATGAGAACAAAGAATTTTGATTTTTTTATTGAGTCTCATTCTAGTTCAAGTTGGCCTGGAACTCACAGTGATCCTCCTGCCTCAGCCTCCTGAGTGCTAAGATTACATTTATGTCCCGCCACACCTGGCTAAGAACAAACTATTTTGCAGAAATAGACTCTAGGAACTACACAGAGGGTTTGCTAAGGCCGAGGGTTTGCTCAGGAGTGAAGGAATGTGTAAAGTCCATCAGGGAAAAGAATGGAATGAGCCGTGGAGAGATGCTATGACATGAACAAACGTGGCCTCACGAGAGGAGAAGGAGCCTCGTCCACAGTGGTTGTTTGATGTGTTCTTGGATAGTTCAGCCACAGGGTGGCCTGTGTGCCACTGCTGCTCTGTGCGAGAATGAGATGCAAAGTCTGATCTGTGGCTTTGGTGGGTCTCCTATGTCCTGATCTGTATTACTCTGAGGATTAGCTGCGAGATTCATAAACAGTCTGACCCTCTGTCATAGCTTTCCCTAACTGTTGATTGCGCGAGCCTTTTGCCAAAGAAGACTCTTTGGTTTTAGTTTCTTTGCTGCACGCAGAATGGTCTCATTTCTTCTTGACGGTGAACATTTGCGTGGCCATGCATGAAATTTTTTTTTTTTTTGACACAGGGTCTCCCTTTGTAGTTCAGGCTGGCCCTGAGCTCACTAGGTAGCCCAGGCAAGCCTCGAACTCAGCAATCCTCCT
This sequence comes from Thryonomys swinderianus, assembly GCA_004025085.1. Lineage (NCBI taxonomy): Eukaryota > Metazoa > Chordata > Mammalia > Rodentia > Thryonomyidae > Thryonomys > Thryonomys swinderianus. Next base: position 21,079 of record PVIC010023392.1, on the reverse strand, counting down.
GCCTCTGCCTCCCGAGTGCTGGGATGACAGGCGTGAGCCACCACACCCGGCCCTGTGGTATATGGTATTGATTGCTGGTGGGCGTGAGTCTCCACGCCCAGCATTGTATGTGGTTTCCGGGGATCGAACTCAGGACCTTGCGCTTGCAAGGCAGGTGCTGGAATCACTGAGCTAAATCTCTGGCCCAGGCATGAAATTTTTAAACCTTTCCTCGGTTTCCTGAGTTCAGACAGGTCTGTGGGCTCGTTACTTTCGCTCTCGGTGAGGATGGTGGCTCTCGGATGTCCTGGTTTCTTGCTTCTGCCAAAGTGAGCCCAGAGGGTCAGATCGGTCTCCAGTGATGCCTACAGTTAAATACGGCCGCAGCGCCCAGGATCGACGCTCCAGACCGGGACACAAGGCCCGCAGTGCAGAGCTCGGCACAGGACACGCCGCGATGTCAGGCGCAGCAGCGCAGCCTGCACGCGCCGGATCCCCCCGCCGGCACACGCTGGCGCAGCAGCATGAACGCCAGGAGCACCCAGACGGGCTCAGGGCAGCACGCTACCGGAGCATCTGCGTCCTGTCTGTACCGGAGCTCGGGCCACGGCGGCCGCTGGAACAGGTGCCCCGGAAGGGGGCGCGATTGTCAAGTGACTTGTACGGTGGGTAATTACTCAGGGCGCCCTGGGACTGCTGGTCTCAGTGAGGAGCTGGCATCTTCCAGGGAAATCAGTCAATAGCGGCACTAACGCCAGCCTCCCAAAGAAGCGCTCAGAGGAAGGAAAGCACCATGAGGTCCCGAGCCGCTGCCCCCGGGAGACAGATGCCTCTTGTCTTCGTCACAGGCATGGCAGCTTCCTTCCTTTGTCCTCTTCTTCAATTTTTTCTGCCCATCCGTACATGCTGTTGGGACGGTCGGCACATTCTTTCCTGGTGTTTCTTGGTGTTCCACCTCCCCATGAGCATGTAGTCATTTAAATAATAATTTACGTTTGCTCTTTGTCCTCATGAGAGACTGTTTCTGTAACCTGTATTCGTTTCCATGGCAACCACTGGGTCACGTTAAAAGTGATTTGAACATCTCTGGGTGGAATAACGTGGCTAGAATGGGGTTCAATGGTTCTTTCCCCATTTACACTCATTTATTAGAGAATGATAAGTAAAGCACCTGTGCTGTGTGTCATGGGCCGCACCTGAAGTCCCAGCATCAGGACGCTGAGGCAGGAGGCCCGTGAGTGTAGCACTGGCCTGGGCTACATAACGAGATGTTGCTTCCAAAAGTAAAAAAAAAAAAAAAAAAAAAAAAAGTGGACCCGAACTTGGTAATCTGCTTCCACAAGGTGCAGAGGTAGCAGCTAGCGCACCATGGCCATGCGTTCAAAGAATCAGTGTGATAGAAGCTGTGCGAGCTGCTGAATACACAAACCACCATGGGACGGAGGGAAGCGGGCCGGTCTCGGGGCAGCCTGGGCGCGGCGCAGCCACGGGAACTCTCCGCTCGCAAAGCCCAGCGCCTCTCGCAGTCGGCGTCGGACACGGTCCGGCCTTCTCCTCACACGCCGTCCCTGCCCAGTGCGGCTTCAGCACGCAGGCCGTCCCGTCGCGTGGCCCAGCCCTCCTTACAGACAGAGCCAGACGTGCACGTGGTTGTTTCATGTGTGATCAGTTACGTGGGCAGCGCTGTAGCGATTCAGGGCCATGGAACAGCCCAAGCCAACGTGCCACGTGGGGCACATGCTGGTTACTCCGCTCGCTGATTACCGTCTTCACTTCACTAATGAGTATCGAGCGACGCTCACCGGGCATTAATGCCCAGCCTCCCCGGAGGAGATTACAGTCTGCTCTGTCCCTCAGTCTTCATCCGCTTGGGAAACATTTGTAGAATGATCACGGTGTCCTGGATGCCACCAGCGAGCAGGGGGACACGTCCATCCCAAGAGGACGGGGTACCCTGCAGAGGATCACTGTGGGTCCACACGGCTCGGAGGTGGCTTCTTCACACAGTGCCACAGCCTCCCTTCATATCTGTCCATGGAAGGAACTTACTTTTAAAAAGATATTGATGAAATATGTTGTCCTAAAAATTATAATTGCTCTAAAAATATAGGCTTACCAACAACCTCAGAAAAGCAATTTATTTGCTTACAGAATTAAATGCCACTGGATACAGTTTAGGGCTGTACATCTAATACCCTACGTTTTGAAGCTTGTCATGGGGTAGAAGAGACTCGGCAGGGCTTGTTCTGCACAGAGATCAGCGTCCTTTCTGTCTTGGCTCAAGGAGAGAGCAGGGACCTCCGAAGCAGAAATCCCCGCTGTTTTCAGCTTTCATTCTAATGACAGGGGACAGGAAACTGCAAAGAAATTTAGTTTGGGACTGGGTTTGGGGGGAAGAAAGAACAAGGAACAGAAATGAATTAAGCTTTTCTGACTTGAGAACTCGGGGGCTGGGACTGTAACTGTCTTTGCTGAAATGGAGAAAGTTGGAATATGAAGGATTGAGTTAAAAAATGAATTATACTTAAATCACATTTTAACTCTTTAGGAAGTCATCTATAAAAATACTCTTGTTGACATTTTTTTTTTTTGCTTTTTGAGACAGGGTCTCGCTTTGTAGTTCAGGCTGGCCCTGAGCTCACTATGGTGCCCAGGCAAGCCGCCGCGAACTCAGCAATCCTCCTGCCTCTGCCTCCCGAGTGCTGGGATGACAGGCGTGAGCCACCACGTCCGGCACTGTGGTATGCAGTGTTGATTGTTGGTGGGTGTGTCTCCACGCCCAGCATTATATGTGGTTACGGAGGATCGAACTCAGGACCTTGCGCTTGCGAGGCAGGCACCGGAACCACTGAGCTAACCCTCTGGCCCAATCTTGTTGATTTTTGAGGTGATTATTAACTATGAATTATACTAAGAAGGGGCAGTGCTGTGTATTTTTATGTCCCCCCGTGCTTGGTAGCATTAGACTATCGCTTCTTTCCCTGAATCACAAATGCTTTATATTTGGGGAAGTCTTAGCATCTTGAATATTATCAGTCCTTCCGGAAGAAGGTCTACAAAACCCCAACAGAGACTAACAAGTCATTCTTTTTTTTTGAGACAAGGTCTCACTTACCAATTTACTGTTAGGAGCCTCCCTATAGGTCAGCCTCTGTGTGTTTTACAATGGTGAAACCACTCAGCACCCACAGCGCTCTGTTCTGGGGTTCCTGCCTCTTCCCTGTGGGGGTCTCCTGTCCGGAGGCTGATCTTCCCGAGGGCTGAGGGGCATGGCTGAGGCTGCAGAACCTGAACTCACATCTCCCCTGACCAGCTGCCGTCCTCCGGGGACCCATGGAGACCCAAAAGTCCCACAGTGGCTAGAGTATGTCTCTCTTTGTAATGTCACACATTTCCCTGTTTACACATTTTTATTTTTATCCGTCTGTGTTTGTCATCCATGATGATTACCTTCACCCTGGGGAGTTGTTCCATGTACATAACACGTCTTCATTCTTTTTACTTCCCCCTCCCTCCCCTTCCTCCATCTCTTCATCCCCTTTCCTTTTGCAAAAGGTCTGCCTTTCAATTTCCTTTTCTCTGTCTTTTATTTTGTTCTAATTTATTTACACTTTGAGTTTCTCCGTAAGAGAAATAGTGTGCTGTCTAAGCTTGTGTCTCTGATTTAGTTCCCGTGGTTGCACCTTAAGACCGTATGTTTCTCTGTAAAACACTGGCTTCTAACTTGCTTACTTAGATTTGGAGAAAAATAGGGAGTCAATTCTCATGACCTGTTCTACAGAGTCGTCATAAGCACAAGCCCCATGAAGACTGAGCCCTTGCTTCTAGGGGAGATAAAGTTTAGAATTTTTTGCATATGTGTGTGTGTGGTACCGGGGATTGAACTTGGTCCTTGTGCTTCCAAGGTAGGCGCCATATCACTTGAGCTAAATCCCCAGCAAAGTTTAGATATTTTTGAGGCTCTGCCTATAATATTTCATCAACTGTCAGTCTGCAGCCACATATCCTATGAGAGTTAGATGATTTCTATTTCATAGCTAACATTCTGGAAAAGTTTAACAGTTTTGTTTAGCAATAAACATAAATGATTCCCATCATTCATGAATCCCATGTATGCAGATGTACTTACTTGCTAAAATTTCTTTAGAAGTTCAAAATCCATAGCTATGGCTTCTGTTTAAAGACACCTTGTCGATATCTAATACTAATTAGTGGCAGGACCTGTCAGCCAATGGAACTGTCTTTCTGTGGCAGAAACTGGTCTGAATACATCGGTTCTAAGCCCCGGCCCTTCCGTCCATGAGACAGCCCACGCTCAGGTGCGTTCTGAGAGCTCACATGAGAGCAGCAGTGCACACAACAGACCATAAACAGGACCCGCTGAAACAAGGGCGGCTCCTCATGGTGTGTGACCTCAGCCACAAATGTGAGGGTCGGGATTACATTTCCGTCCCTCTGAGTAGGCCGGAAGATGACCACATATGCATGAAGAGTACTGATCTGGGGGCTATGAATAACGTAGAGCAAGTAGGTGAGTTTGAAAGCACAGAACGGATCCACATTGAGAATCTTTTGTATTTATCACTTAGCAAAAGTATTAATGCTTTTCAGAATTTTTAACTATGAAGTAGAAATCATCCAATCCTAGTATGTTTTAGGAATTTAGAGATCAAAAAATTGATTTCTGCAATACATTTTGAAAATTTTGACAGAAATCTTTCATTGTTATTATAAGTTCTATTGTGTAGTTGAATAGGTGTCTGCAGTTTCCTAGCTCTTTTACCCATGGAACAGTTCACTGTATTTCAAACCAGTAGAAACATTACTTGTATTTTCTGTTATTTGTTTCAAAGGGAAATCACTTAACCACTTTATGACAATGTTTGGGAAGATGGTTACTATGTTACTGAATGATAATCTTAGGCGTTTTCTCTTTTTCATTGAAAAATCTCAGGAGGAAGTAGCTTGACACCTCAGGTGTCCTGGAACCATAAACATATTCTATCCAGAGGGTGTCTACTATACATAACCTCAAGAAATTAACAAAAGAGAATTCAAAGATGTTACTTAATCAGATTTATTGTCTAAAATGTTGGTAGGCAGTTGTAAATTGTGGGATTCTTACTGTTGCCTACCAAGAAGAGATCTTTGAGATATTTCTCTCAAAATTAGAGGCACTAGAAAGAAATATTAGTACATAAATAGTTGTTTGCTAAATAAGAGACTTTTACCTGGACTGAGAAAATTTAAATCTTCAGGCTTGAATTCCTTTCAGCTTCTTACTAACCAACCAGCTATTGGGTTTTTTTTTTTCCTATTTATTTACTTTCTTAATTTCTTAGAGAGCTATTTATTCTCCATTGAAAGCAAAATTCTTTTCATTTTCTCCATATTCTATCTGCCATTTTAAAAACATATTTTCTTTTTATTTCTCTTGATTTCAATAATTTAATCAAAGTCTTCCTTCATTTTTTAAAATCAATCACATATTTGCTTTGTCCCCTTTCTGCCCCTCTTACTTTCTCCGTCAAGCTAACCTCACGTGAGGACTCCAGGCTCCTCCTTCTCCACACCACCTGCGTGCCATCCACCAAGCCCTTTGCATGAGTCCTGGCCAAGGCAGTGGTGCCATCTTTGTGGCAGGTCTGGTGGACAGGTTTCCACCACACTTATTATTCTACTGAATTTATCTCATGTGGCCTCAAAGTCAGTTAACCAGAAAATAAATTTTAACAGACATCTGATGTTTTACCCAAGGTTATGTTCTGACATACTTAGTAAGAATTCAAAGAAAGTGACTTTCTCTTATGCTTTCACAGGGGTGGTTAAAGATAAAAGCCCTTTGATTTATAGATTTCATTTCTGTAAATCTACCACTAATTAAACCTTCTCATTACTAAAAATATATGTTGAAAATTGATTCTATCTGGTAAAATTTTTTTGCAGAATGTTAGTGATTAAGATCACTAAGATTAAATTTCAGAAATTAAACAACGAAGCATCACTTAAAATACAAATATGAAAGAGTTCTTGTTTTAATTAGAAACTCTTAAAGTAACCACTTCTGTCTTTGCATACAGAGCTATCAAAACTTAATCACTTTATTAGACACATCAGAGAACCCAATTTCCCAGAAGCTTATCCTACTTGGATAACGAGACTCCCCACTCCCACACTCTTATCTCATCTAGTAGCAAAGAAAGTAGAGCCATGTGCCTGGGTAGACAATGAGAAGGCCATTGTGCCAAGATACTTCCTTCTAAAAGATCCACCCTTAACCTCCAGTTTCTGGAGTGTTTTTTTTCTTCCTTGTTACACCAAGAAAAGTATGAGTAAAACAGCAGTGGATTTCAGGCTATGAGACACTCTCTGCTGAGAATCACTTCCGGGAGGTCAAAAATCTTCTAAGAAGGGAGGCCAGAGCTGGGACACCGGACGGATTGCAAAACTCTGGCTGCCATAGTCACCGCGCACACAGCTCATCTGCTCCCCACGTCAAGATAAACCCTCATCTTCCAAGGCTATTACTTATGTGCTACCATTTAGCTTCCAACCAAAAGTTAAAAGACATGTCATGAGCCATGCCAAGCAGTTTGCAGAGAAAAAGACAACATTAGATAATGTTATTGATGTTAAAATAATCAGACAAGAGATTTAAAATCACCATGGTTAATACGCTAAGAGCTCTCATGGAAAAAAAGTAGACAAATGCAAGAACAGATGGGTAAGTTAAGCAGAAAGTTGAATACTCTAATAAAGAATCAAAAGAAAATTGTGCAAGTCAAAAACACAGAACAAAATGTCTTTAATGGGCTCATCAATCGACTGGATATATTCAGAGAAAGAATTCTGAGCCTCACTTGTGTTCCGAGCAGGACTTTTCTAAACTGAAATACAAAGAGCACAAAAATAGAACATTAGAGCAATTTCAAACTGATTGGCATATGCATAATAGGAAATGGAAATACCAGGAGAAGAAAGCGACAGCAGAACACAGAAAAGTATGGGATTAATAATGGCCAAGAACTTCCCAAGTGACTGGCAGATATTGAGCCCTAAAATGCAGGCCACTGAGAGGACGCCAAGAGAGATCAATGCAAGAGAAGAGCCATATTTATGAATATTATATCCAAAAAAATACACACAAAAGTGAAAACAAAAAAGAGAAAATCTTGACAAATGCCAGAGAGGAAATAAAGGATTAAAATAGGAATTGGACTTCACTGCAGAAGCCATAAGATAGAAGACTGGAATGGGTTAATTGGAAATCTGAATGGTCACATCTGCTCACATGCAAATGCCACCCTGTGGAATTCTGTATGGGAGAGGAGAACTGAGTTTTTCTCTGACAAATTTGAAGGCTCTTATCGACAGCATACATCCCCCTTTTAAGTAGTTTTCAAATATGTTTTTCTTGATATGATTCAGAATATCTCATCTTTATAAAGAATAGGGAATATTAGAAATTAACTTATTGCAAAATTATGTATAGGCCAAAGAAGAAATATCAGGGAAAATAAAATACATAAGATAGAAACAATAACTTGCTGTAATGTGTGGGACACAGCAAAGCGATACTTGAAATCTGAGCATTAAGTGCAAATATTAGCAAAGATGAAATTTACAAAAGCAATAATCACAAGGTTCTCTTCAGAAAATTAAAGGAAAAAAGTTTAAGCCTAAAGCAAGTAGAAGAAAATTATAAATATTAGAACAGAAATCCATAGCATTTAATATAAGACAATAATAAGGAAATTCGATCAGTGACACAAAAATCTACATTAAAAATTGCTTATTATAAAACTACAGAAGTCAACCTTGTGTAGTTTCCATAAAGGAATAGATGTTTTATAGATCAGTGAATCAATAAAAATTAATAAAGAGGCCAGCATAAAAATAATGAGCTGAGCATTTACAAATGAATCCCAGGAATACAAAAATGCAAGAGAGAGTACAGAGAGCCCAGGAGATCTTTCAGAACTGATTGTCCTTCCAGAAAAGAACGAACCCAGACAGGGCCTTCAGGTCTGCACAATGCCTGACTCAAGGTGAGTCACGGACCTAAATAAAGTGCAAAATTTCAAAAAAATCTATAAGAAATCTCATAATAATCTAGTCAACCTTTTGCTTGGTGGTCATGTTTTGTTGAAAAGAAAACGTGGTAAGTTGGATTGTGATAACCACATCAAATGACTGCAGAGTAGTCATTTTCTAAGTTCAGCAGTTTACTAATGACGAGAACTGTACAGATTGTTTATACACACATTTGGAACAGCTTGTCTAGCTAATTAACATTTACATCATTTAACATACTTACCCGTCATTTATGGTGAGAACACTTAAAACCTCCATTACCAATTTTAAGTATACAATATATTGCTATTATTGTGGGTGCCATAATATACAATAAGTCCCTTGAACTTATTTGTCAACTGAACATTTTGCATTCTTTGAACAGCATTTTCCTGACCCCTCATTCCCTGTTGTCTTTTAACAACCATTTTGCTGAGTTTGTCTGAGAAAGAGCTCCCAGCTAGAATTAGAGAAAGGAATTTTTAAAACTCCACAATGAGAGAACAGCCCAATTAAAAATGGACACAAGATCAAAAGAGCATCTTATCAGAGGTCTGCAAAGATAAGCATTCGAAAAGATGCTCAGTGTCCTTTGTCAGTAGATGCCCATAAATGGAAACAAAGCCTAACACCGTTACATATGTAGGAAAACAGCTAAAATACAAAAATCATGAAATGAAAGGCTGATAATACCATTTGTAGGCAATGGTTGGGAGCCCCAGGACTTATCCTCTGCTGGTAGGAGCACGATTCTGCAGCCACTTAGGAGACACGAGCAGCTTACTAGAAAGCACAAGGTCCTCTGTACAGTCCAGCCGCTGTGCGGTTAGACATCTGCACAGGAAAGTTAAAAACTCTGGTCTGTTCAAAATAAATACACACCCTACATTTGATCCCCATTGCTACTAACAAAACAAAGCTGATACGCAAGTACCGGGGCAGCTTTATTCCTAACTGACAAAACTCAGAGGCAAGCAGGATGCCCTTCCAGAAACAGATGGACAGCCACACCGTGGCTCATCCACATCGTGGATAGGATTCAGCAACACAAAAAAATTAACAAGGCCTGAGGGGACGTGTCTAACCAAGAGCAAGAAGCCAGCTGGAAAAGCCTTCGAAGGAAAGCTGGACCACAGAGGCAGCGAAACTCTCAGAGGCCGCTTGTGTAAGAGCCAGGGCGGTGCGACAGCCGCTGCAGACTCTCCCTCTCCTTTGATTTTTGGCCAGTGAAACGGTCCTGTGTGATATCACAGCAGACATACAGTGCCTCTCCTTTGGAGGATGATGAAATCTGTAGCACAAAGAATAAATCTTAATGTACGTAAAATTTAAAAAGTCATTTAAGAGGTCCAGGAAACCATCCGTGGAATGCAGCAAGTGACAAGAAAACTTAATTGTCTTATAAATTCATGAAATAATTTTCCCAGAGGGAGTGGGAGAGAGGTGGTGCTGGTGGCCGCGGGCCCCGTGGACCGAGTCCTAACGTGCGCAGCCCTCAGTCGCACAAGGAGGCATTTGCAGTTGTGCTGCTGCCGCGCAAAGGGCCTGGAGGCGAGCAGGGAAAGACAGCTGCACGGTCTGGGAACAGACTACGACGGGCCGCGCGGAGGCGGGTCAGGGCTGGAGGCTCCGGTGTGGGCTCGCGTTTGGGTCAACACTGACAGGCGGTTACAGGGAGAAGCTGCGGAGACGCGCGTCTAATACACATTTCTCTCGCGCGCAGCTGTAGGGGGCTCTGGAAGCAGTGACGCTTCTGTACAGAGGCCACCGAGCCCCCAAACTGCGGTTTCTAATGGAAGCAGCCGGGTCCTCGGAGAAGTGGCCGGCTGCAGAGCGGACTGCGCAGTGGACAGTGACCCCGCAGCAGCTTGGAATCCCCAGAGTGGGGGGAGGTGGGTGGAGCTAGAAGAGGCAGAGACCGTTGGAGGAACCTCCTCCCAGTGTCACAGGCCGGGGCGGCTTGAGAAACGAGACGGTTGGCCTAGGCTCCGCCCCAAGATGCCAAAGGAGCAGATGGGTGTACACAGTGATAAACCCGAAGGGCACAGGACATATAAATGCCCCGCGCAGAGGATTCCGAGTGATCCTGCAGGTGCTCAGACTCCGGAGCAGGGTCTCCGCCGCCAAGCGGCTGCTTTGTGAAGTGCACGGCCCGGGGAGGGCGGGGTGGCACAGCTCACCGCTCGCTCCTCCTGCGCTCCTCCTGCGGACGAGGGTCGGGTCGGGGTGCTGCTGGTGACCAGGCCCGGGAGGTGCCCTCAGTCCCGCGTGCGGATGGAGCCGGGCTGGGCCCGGAGCAGCAGAAATCGGGTGTCCAAGAGACGCAGCCAGGACTCGGGACGGGCTGCCCTGAACCGGGGCCTGGTGTAGACCAAAGCCAGGGCGCCAGGCGAAGATGGCTCCGCCTCACTGAGGCAGCAGGCGGCGTTCAGCGCGCAGTCAGTCCGGGGAGCATCAGTCCGGGGAGCGCTTTGCCAGTGGCCATGAGCCTAAAACTCCCTACGTGCCAAAGCCTAACACAGAAATCAAATCTGGCTTTCCAGCAGAAAACTAAAGTTATTTCTGTGTTTCAGATGACTGAGCCAAAGTTGTTCTTGATTTGATTGTAGTATTATAGGTGCTGATGTCTGTAACTTTGTGGGCAGGAAAATTACAGTGAAAATATCGGTACCCAACTGCCCTGAGTAAAAAGCACCCCCTCATCTACAAATTATAGTTGAGTGTATCTACTTGTTAGTGGACAAATTCAATCAAAGTTATGCTCAGTCTCCTGGGTAGTTTTCAAGGCAGTTTATGAGGATTCCTGTGGTGACTTTATAAGCATAAATGTTACAGTCATTTTTAACCAGCAGAAACTGTAAGAGGAACTTCATTAACTCCCTGCTATTGACATTAGGAAAGCTTAGGCCATTAATGTTTATGTCAGGGTGGAGATTTTAAAGTCACTTTGAAAGACATATGACCTTAACTTATGGAGGAAAATGATTCTGAAGAGCAGTATATATATATATTTTTTGAGACAGTGTCTTGCTTTGTAGTTCAGGCTGGCCCGCAGCTCATTATGTAGCCCAGGCAAGCCTTGAACTCACAGCACTCCTCCTGCCTCAGCCTCCCAAGTCCTGGGATTACAGATGCGAGTAACCATGCCCAGCACTGTGGTATGTGGTACTGGGAATCAAACTTAGGACCTTGTGCTTGCAAGGTAGACGCTGGAACCACTGTCAGAAATAGGTCAAAAAAGATGGTGTAAGAGGCATGGTAGATGGAACAGCTGGAAGTGCTGATGGAATAGCAGTGGCACAGAGTAGCATGAAAAAGAAACCTGTGTGTTTGGAAAATGCATTTTTGCATCAATGAAAATCAGTCTCTCTCTGAGGAGCCCCTTCCCTTGGGGAACAGCTTTACTGACTCATTCCTTCACCAAACATTTACAGACACCTAACTACACCTGTCCCTGGCCGGGCCCACTGCCAAGGAAGTCAGTGGAATTTAAAACAGGCGCTGGTTACACACAGGAGCCTGGGAATGTGTGTGGTTTTAGACGCTCTGTGCTGCTCCCGAATCAGCCACTCTGCACCCGAGGACGCATCAAGGACGGTTGCACAGACAGGGCCCTCTGCGGGCACCAGGTCAGCCTGTGGGGGACGGCCCGCTGCACGGGATCGCCCCCCCCCCCCCCCCCGCAGAGGCAGGCGAGCCCTTCCGGCCCTGCTGCCCGTGTGGCCCCGTTGGAGCTCAGGCCTCGGGCTGACGGCTGTGTGCGGCCCTGCGCGGCTCTGCAGGCTCCCCGCCGTCCCGTGCGAAGCAAGCACCGATCTTCCGTGGGGGCACCGCGACCTGTCGGGCGGCCGGGAACCCACGGGAGCAGGGGCCTAAGACTGCCCAGGAGAGGGCGAGAGTGTGCGGACCGCGCACCGGCCAGACGCTCTGGGGCAGCCTGCGGCAGAGGGCTCGGGCTCCGGCTGGGACAGGCGCTGCAGGGATGCGGTAGAAGAAGCGTGCGGAGCAGCGGTCGTGACCTGAAGGCAGGCTGGGAGCCTAGCACTCAGACCGCCCTGTGTGGACACTGCCCGTCCTCTTGTCCGGGTGGCCTGAGCTCTTGGGGCTGGAATCGGGGCCTCCGTGCGGGTGGGTGCGTCGGTGAGGACCCTGTGCCAAGCTGCCTGCCAGGCCCGGAGCTCTGCGCCCATCTTAGAGGGGCCTCGGGGAATCGGGAACCCGCTTTCTCCCACCCTGTCCTTGCTCCGCCCTGACAGACGTGACACAAGCTCAAGTCGATCCCTGTCTCAGACACCAGTGTGTGTGAAGCCCACTGTGTTGGTTTAGCCTTTTCCGACCCTGAGAGAATTTGGTGAAGATTAAAATGTCTAATGTGCATACCAGTCCTTAGAAAATAATCTGCATATCCACTCTGTGCGTGTCCACACAGTAAACATGGTAAGTACGAGGGAGACTCGGCTGATGTCATGAAGTTTTCGAGCGAGTGTCAAGATCTTTTGACAGTAACGTTTGCCTCCTCTGTGACACAGAGGAGGCACAGACTGAAAGTCTGTGGACTGGGGATAAATAATTCCAGTGCGACATGGTGCAAATCCTTCAGAAATATGAGGCAAAAAATCTCAAAGTTTTATTTTACTATTTACAAGCAGGTGCTCTGTACACAGTCATTTAGAACTTGTTGCCAGACTTGGTTTTCTTAATGTAATTATTAGCACAAAGGAAGCATTTTAAATTACAGTCGAAGTGTTTTTCTGTTCTGTGATTCTTCACTCCTAACTAATAAGAACTCACGCATATATCTTCCAAAAAAAGAAGCAGTATTCTGCTGTTATGATTAGTGCCTCATCTATTTTTATGAAAGTACTCCAGTATCAAAAGATTGAAATAATTTTAGAGAATGCCTGGGTTTTATTTCCTTTAGCCCTGACTTCCTGACGCCCAGTTGTTGGGGCCACCAGCATACCTGAGCGGCCTGCGGTCAGGGCCGGGCACCTTGAGGCCTGCTCCTCAGGATGGTGGGCGGAAGCCTAACCGGACCATTCAGCGCCTGCGCGTTAACTGTGACTTCTCTGTGACCCATGCTGTGTACATACCGCTTCTTTACCTGTCACGTAACATGGTAAATGTTAGCCTGGTAGTGCACAGGGCGGCACTTTGCTAATGCCTGTGTGATATTTACAGCACAGCACTTCGTGCTGTATTTAGAGTTTCTTAAAAGGAAATCTGGGGCCGGAGGGTTAGCTCAGTGGTTCCGGCGCCTGCCTTGCAAGCATAAGGACCTGAGTTCGATCCCCGGTTACCACATATAACGCTGGGCGTGGTGGCTCACGCCTGTAATCCCAGCACTCAGGAGGCAGAGACGGGAGGATCGCTGAGTTCGCGGCGGCTTGCCTGGGCACCATAGTGAGCTCAGGGCCAGCCTGAACTACAAAGCAAGACCCTGTCTCCAAAAAGCAAAAAAAAAAAAAAAAAAAAAAAGGAAATCTGCTTTTGTGAGCCTGAATTAACGTTGTCCTTTAATTCTCTAACCACTGTTTTATACAAGAAAAACTGTTCGTGAAGATGAGAGACCTACGTCTGCAAGAACCTTTGGGTTTCGAGACTTTGTGAGACATGGTATGTTAGTCAGCCTTTCCACACACATCCGGCGTCGGTGACTAAGACCCTGCTTTTCCTGACTTACTTATCAGAGAAGAAAAACATCTGTATGAGCAGAAGCACAAACTATGAAATTTCATATTTTGGCACAAGTTACTTTAGTGATGTGTACATTCATGCAAAATACCTAAAATTCAGTTGGTACCCGGTAGAAACAAGAGCACAGGGAGTTCTCTGTTCCTGGAGAACACAGTCTGTCTCGTCCTGCCCAAAATCTGAGGGAAGCTTCAGTGCGCTTCGCTTGTCCACTCACTGTGCTTCCGTTTTTGGTAAATTGTATTTTCTCTTCGAAGTCTTCCTCCCTTGCAGTACTGGGGATTTGTCCTGATGGGGATTGAACCCTCGGTCTCCACCCGGAGCTAAAATTTTTGAGTTAGGGTCTCACTAAGTCACTCATTTACCCTGACTAGGCTCAAACTTGTGATTTTCCTGGCTCAGCTTTCGAAATGCCTGGACTACAAGCATGCACAATCATGCTTGGCTTCCAAAAGCATTTTTCTTGACAAGTTATCTATCTGTCTGTCTGTCTTTCTATTTATTTTGAGGCGGGGTCTCGCTTTGTAGTTCAGGCTGGCCTGAGCTCACTATGGAGCCCAGGCAAGCCTCGAACTCAGCAATCCTCCTGCCTCTGCCTCCCGAGTGCTGGGATGGCAGGCGTGAGCCACCACGCCTGGTGACAAATCATCTTTTTAATTGACATTTTATTAAAGATAACTAAAATTTTCATCATTATAATATAAAATATAGATTTATTTCCAAAGTTATTATGATGTATTTTCTTTTTATAATGACAAAAGCATTTTGTGTTTATTTTGGGAGCATTTGAAAGTACAAGAAAACCAAAAGAAAATGAGTCACCCATAACCCCTCTCATCAGACAAAATGCCTGTTAAAACTTCAACATGTCTTCCTAGTTCTATGTCTGTGTGTGTAAAACGCACACATAAAATGTGGATTTGTGTGATGCACATGCCGCTTCCTTTACACTTCACATTGTCTGCGAACGTTTTCCACGTCCCGAAGTGTCCTGCCCCGCGTGGCTTGGGGACGAGGAACTTCCTGTAGTTCGCTGCCCCGATACTTGAGGCTTCTCCATCTCCAGCTCTTCACAACCACGTGGCGAGTGCTTTGAGCTTAAGAGGTGCGTTTGCAATTCGACCCATTCGCTAGTTTCTTTTCCTTTGTGGGGAGACGGAATAGATTCAAGGAAGCAGCGCTCTGGGGATCTCTCTGGATGTCCGTAGGCTGGCTCTTTCAGGGCTGGAGGGGTTCCCCTGAGGTTCTCCCTGGCGTTGCCACCTGGAGGCAGCGGAGAATCACCCAGCATGCTCTGCTCCAAGACCCCATGCCAGGGGAGCCGTTCCTCCCAAGCCCCGGGAGCAAAGCTGTGGCATGACGGCGTTTGTGCTTCTAAGAGGTTAATGTGTGGGCCGCTTTTTTGTAAACTAAAGTCGCAGTACTCAGGTTTAATTGCAGTGTCAGCGCTTCGTGGAAACGCGGTGGGTTTTCAGCAGCAGTTTGGCGCTTGTCTCTGAAATGTTCAGCACACACTCAAACATATCTAGGCAGGAAAGTCCTGAAAGGAGTGGGGAAAAGTCAAACCCAGGATGTTGGAGGAGAAATCTGCGCTGTTGTGCCTGGTGGTGATTTAGCCAGCAGCTGGGCAGCTGCTGTGAGGGCAAATGTGCCTGCAGCTGTTTCTTTAAAGAAAACAACAGCATGGAGCATCATCTCTGCGCGCTGCGTGTCCCTCTCAGATTTTGTTCCCACTGTTACAACCCAAGAGCTTTGCAACGACGAAGCGTCTCCACTTGCTCCTCAGCCCTCGGCTCACGCAGCCTGGTGGCCCCTATTGTGAGTGCGCTGTGGTGTCGCTGCCCCGTGCGGAGCCGGGCGCCGGGCGCCGGGCGCGGGCGGTAATCAGAGGACTGGAGCTCCTCTGTTGGGAACCTGAAGTGAGGAGGCCACAGGGACGGGCGAGGACGTTGCCCGGAAGGGCGTCCCTCCCCGGTGTCCCCCACCGTGTGTCACAGAGGCGAAGGTGGCTCTGAGCTCACCAAGCCACGACATCTCATGAGACAGCTGTGCTGACTGGGGCTTGTCACTGACTCAAACCCTGATGTGCGGTGTGCGGCCCCTGACTGGAGACGCAGGTGCCCCGACCTGGCTCCTGGGCTCATGGTGGCCAGGACTCCTGGGACTGCTCTCTCTGGGCTGGAGAAGTTGGCAGTGCCACTCAGCGCGAAGCCAGGCTCTGAGGCACACTGGGGTGGGGTCGAGGTGTGAGTCCTAGTCCAAATTTAAATCCTGAGAACCAGCAGCACACACGTCTAAAGGCAGAGGATGTGGGCATCGAGGGTCAAACAGAAGCAAATCTGTTCTTCCTCTGACTCCTTCTCCATCGTGGTGTTCAGAGCATCGCACTTTGCTGGTGGGAAGGGAGTCTTTGCTGAGTATGTGGATTAGGAAAAGACGGAACGACAGACAAACACACAGAGAGGGAGAGAGAGACAGAGAGGGAGAGAGGGAGCGAGAGAGATAGAGCAAGAGAGAGGGAGAGGGAGAGACAGAGAGAAAGGGAGGGAGAGACAGAGAAAAAGAGAGGGAGCCAGGCGTGGTGGCTCCCGCCTGTCATCCCAGCACTCAGGAGGCAGAGACAGGAGGATTGTTGAGTTCGAGGCTTGTCTGGGGCACATAGTGAGCTCAGGGCCAGTCTGAATTACAAAGTGAGACCCTGTCTCAAAAAAAAAAAAAAAAAAAAGAGGGAGGGAGTTGTCTGGCCATTGCTTTGCCCAGGAAAGTAGCCAGAAGTAGCCACCACTCACTACATAGTACATGTTATCTACAGTTGATATCATGATGTCTGCACTGTTCTGTAACCCAGTCAGACACAGGATACAGTCTGTCTGTATACAATACAGCAACTAGCATTGCAAACTCAAATGTACACACAAGCCTTTAGCTAATCACAGTAGTGGGACATTAAAGTAGGACCCCACAGTAACTGCTGTGGGATGATTTGGAAATTTCTGAAATAGAGATTACTATAAAAATAAAATGTACTCTTAATATTAACATCAGAAGTTTCCAGGAACCTGTAATATAAAAAATGAATCCTCTAATTGGAAAACTATGTACACTTTGGCATGGCCCATAAAATAGAAGCATTCTAATGGGATTATTTATTATCAAGAAAATTCTAAGAGAAATATATATACACACAAGTATTGATTATATAACTGCTCACTGTCTGTCAAGGATGTAATTCCCACAGCGAATTCCACAGGAAAGTAGGGGTGCCCGTGGAACGCCCCACTCCCGACCCAGGGAGCTGGTCTGCGGTGGGCGTTTCCAGCACGTTCCTGGGGGGTCACAGGCCCCGACACGTCACAAGTGCATGCTGTCTCAGGTCTCGGGTCACACGTGGAGTTTTCACAAGTAGATCTGAAGTGTGATTCCATCTTAGTGCTTTCTTTCTGCCATTTGACTGTGTTCTCAGCAGCCTCTGGCCACACAGCGACTGAGAACGAGGGAAAGGCCGCATCGGGCCCTGATGGGCGTGTACCAGTTCTGGGGCCGGGACCCAGAGTCTGTTGGTGAGGACACAGCCCGTGAGACGGGTCCCGTAGACAGAGCTCCGAGAGCGCAGGCTGGCTCTCTCTGCCTCGGGGGGCGTCAGGACCCTCCCAGCCGGGACTGACAGCAGCTGCCCAGCCGCACACTCCTGTCTGACACCGAGGACTGCAGGAACTGGGTGAGCACGCAGCCCTGACAAAGTACCTTCGTGTAACATCTTTTCTCCATCCGGGACTCTTGACACCCTTAACGCTTTGTTCAATATTCTAGACATTATGAACTACCACTCTTGGGTATTTTAATATTAATGGAAATATCGTGGAAGGGAATTTATGTGCTAGCTATTTCATCATGTTCAGTGAAGAGATTATGAAACCTGGGTTTTATAGATAATTAATTTGGGAAGCTTGCGCCAGGACTTGCCAAAAGAAAATCAGTCTTTGACAGATCTCATAGACTGTCTGTCCTCATGACTGGAGCAGCTTGAAAATGTAACATCCAAACCCTCCCGAAAGTCCTCCTGTAGGAACTGCCCTAGAGCAGCCGTGTCCCCAGCAGAGCTCCGTCTTAGATCGTGAGCAGTATTAGTCGCTGTGTCTAGGAGCAGCAGGAGCTTCCATGCCAGGGGAGACACGCCCTCTTCTGCCCGCCTCGCCAGCGGGCTGATGATTCTGGCGTCTGGTCCTGGTGCATGAACATGAGCTGCTTGTTAAATCTCTGACAAGTTAGAACATGGCTGCAAGGAGAAGGCACCGATTCTATTATAGGAAGCTAGACCAGATGAGGGCGTGGAAATTAAGTGGGAAAAGCGTGACGAATCGAAGGCTTCTGTGGCCGAAACTCGCCGTGACGTCCCCGCACGCGGACAGTGTGACGGACAGCGGCTCGGGAGCAGCCTGGAGCTCAGGGGCACTCGCTCCCCTTCCTTTTGGAGACTCTGAGCGAAGACTTCGCGCTCACCCTGAAGACGTGGCGGGGGCTGGGGCTTGAAGAAAGAGCAGCTCTGCCGAAGACACTGCATTTATTTTGGCCTCGGAGACGAAATGAAGACGAAAACTAGAGTGATGCCAAGTACAACCAACTTACCGTTCAGGGTTTTCTCTTAGCCAAGAGGAAGCAGAACGTCAGATACACCGTGGACGTTTTTAAAACAGCACAAGTGAGGGCACAGTGTGTGTCATCAGCGCGTGTGATGCAGGTGGCTCTGCATGGAAAGGCCGAACGCCATGTGGTGTCCACAGCTCCTGTTACTAGTGAAGCTCTGAGCCACACAGGCAGCCACCCAGCAGTGAAGGACGGAGAGGCGGGCGGTTCAGGCGTCCCCAGCCCCCTCCTGAGATCTGCACTGAGCTAGCCCGGCGGGGGGTGGCCAGCGCCCCAGCAGGGCACGAGAACAAGCTGGTGCCCACCCTGCCCTGCCCGGTGCCGGCACATACATACCCAGCGCTTCCGTGAAATGCTGTTCCCTACCCACGAAAGGCGGCCCTGAGAGGGGAAGGGACCCCTCTCACGCATGGCGGGTGGCCTCTGTTGTCAGGTCCGCGTAGAGCTTAAGAGGCGGGGAAGACACCGGGGAGGAATTGGAGATTTTCCCTGTGAGGGCGGGAGGGCATGGCGCGGCTGCCAGGAGCTATGCCCCGGGGTTCCGTGCCCACCGTGGCTGTGCGTCTGCGCAGCGGCCGGAGCTGGCCTAGGGCGCGCGAAGCTGACTCCCTCCAAAGCGATGCCTGCTGACCTCAGGAAGCTCAGAGCGAGCAGTAAACATGTGCTTCACTGTAATGCAGAGGTTATAAAACTTTAAATGGTTGTAATAAGTTTTTAATTTTACTGCCGTGAAAATCTGCCATCATTAAATCTCAAAGTACCTTTTAATCATAGCAACGCCCGGCACACTGTTCCCCCACAAGTAAGCAGAGCTCTGCCTGTGTTATCTGCCACGAACCGGAATTCCGCGGGCAAGTACGTGCCTCGCGTCTCCTGTGTCTGTGTAAACAGCGGGAGCCCAGGGGCGCCTCTGGTGCAGACCCGAGAGCCTGGCCGGAGACTCCAGGCTGGAGGGGCCGCAGTGCAGGAGTTGGGGTCCGCCGGTCCCTGCGCAGCTGGCTCCCTGCGCCCTGCGTGGTGAGACGCACGGCCAGTGCTGCCGGGAGCGCGGCACAGGGCGAGAGGATCTTCCCAGGGCCTCCTGGCTGCCCCTTTGGCAGTGTGGGGGCTGCTCGCTGCTTCCTGTGCAGCCGTCTGAACCTGCACGGTGCCAGCTGCTGGTCAGACCTCGGTCACAACCGCGTGGCAGTTCCTCCCCGGAAGCCCTGCCCTCTGGAGACTGAGGCAGGGGGATCTTGAGGGTCTACCCGTCCCGGGCCACTTAGAAACTTAGTGAGGTCCTGTCTCAAAATAGAAAATAAAAACAGGGCTGGGAATATAGCTCAGTACAAAAACCCTGGGCTGCATCCCCAGCACCAAAAAATAAAAGCAAAACCCCGTGACCCCTCGCAGGCCTGGGTGGGGCTCAGTTTCTACACAAGGACAGAAGGGTGGGCTGTGTGGACTTGCTCGTCCACTGGGTTTGCGTTGTTCTTCTGACAGTTCGGCGGTTACGTGGAACTTGTCCTTGAAGGTCAAGGAGGATCTGTGCGATGCCTGATGGCGAGTCCATGCTGGCACGGCAGGGGCGTGCAGGCTTCGAAGTCTTCCAAGGAGAGGCTTGGAAACTGGGCCAGGGGAGGGGCTGGGGCTGCCCCTTGCACCCTCCTGAGTACCTTGTCTTTTTCTTCCTCTGGGCTGTTTTTTAAAAATAAGAGTAATGAGGGGCCAGAGATTTAGCTCAGTGGTTCCAGTGCCTGCCTGGCAAGCGCAAGGTCCGTGGTTTGATCCCCGGTAACCACATACAACAATAATGCGCGTGGTGACTCACGCCCATCAGCAGTCAGTACCACACACCACAGTGCTGGGCATGGTAGCTCACGCCTGTCATCCCAGCACTCGGGAGGCAGAGGCAGGATTGCTGAGTTCCAGGCTTGCCTGGGCTGTATAGTGAGCTGAGGGCCAGCCTGAACTACAAAGCCAGACCCTGTCTCAAAAAAAAAAAAAAAAAAAAAAAAAAAGTAATGATAAGTGTTTTAGTTTCTGGCAAGAAACCTGTATGGCAGAACTGAATCAAAACAAGCAGGTGGCTCCTTTATGAAATATTTCACCCAGATGGATTCATGGAGGCAAAATGTACTAAACACCTTAATAATGTCGTAGCATTCTGGTGACAGAGATCTTTGCTGTGGGGTAGAGCGGAGTTGCCTAGATTTATGTCCAAGGGTGTTATCCGTAAGAGTGATAGACTAAACATGTCAGCGTATCAAAATAAAATGGTCACATGAATTTGGTATGTAAATATAGTGGAGTATGATGGAGGTAATGACATGGAAGAGAACTGTTCATGGTTAACTGTGACATAAAAGTGAGAACATAAAATTGTAAGCCTAATTTACTTCCAATGCCTTCACTGAGTGGATGGCATTGGATTCTTGGAACATGTCCCTGTGCACAGAAAAAGAAACAGCCATGGAAACCATGATACTTAACTCTGAGTGGAACAATGATAAATTAATTTTATTTTCTATAATTTTTAAATTTCTGGGAAGCAAATTAATATAACACAACTTTTAAAGAGCAGGATTGCTGTAAAGTCAAACCGTGATGTGGTAAGCTCTGCTGAAAGGTGATGAAATGCGTGGTGGATGTGTCTGAGGTTCTCTGCCAACGGTGTTCTGCGAAGCGCTACCCTGGCACCTCCGAGGAG
>PVIC010023391.1:0-26904 GCA_004025085.1 Thryonomys swinderianus | reverse complement strand
GTGGTACCAGGGATCAAACTTGGGCCCTTCTGCTTCCAAGGTAGGCGTGGTACCACCTAAGCTAAATTCCCAGCCCTAGCTTGACCCTTCTTACAGAAAGGAAGCAGCAGCCAATGGCTACCTCTTCCATCTTGCCACTAAGTGAGCCACAGAACTCTTTTCTTGCTGAATTAATATTTTTGTGTCTGTCAAGTTGATTTAAATTGTCTGTCAGTTGTGTTCTTCTGAGTACTGGACACATCAAATGCCATGGCTCCATGATGCTTAGGCCCATTTGAGTTCCTCTAGCCAGTGAGGAGAAAGAGAAATTGAGTGTGATTGCTTAGCTTATAACTAAGCTACTGGAATAAAAAGTTTTTCTTTATGATAAGTCCTATGTAGAAAAGCTGTGCTAGATTCTAATCCAGTGGTCTGAATCAACCCTTTATATGTGGTTGGAATGCAATGTAAAGCTTTTAATTTATTACTGCATTTGCAAAATGGCAGTATCTACACAAATCTGAATACTTGCATATTTATTCAATTAGAGACTGAATATGTGCTTTGTACTGTGTACACAGAAGACTCGATTCAGTCATTAGTTGTGTACTGTTTTTCGTTGTTGTTTTCTTTTTCCCATAAGGAATCTTTCTAAGCGGAACAGTCTGAGTTTCCTCAGAGGTGCGTATTTTTCAAAGCAGAGTGTAATGTTTTTTATTTTATTTTATTTTTGGTACCAGGGATCGAACTCGGGCCCTTGTGCTTACAAGGTAGGCGCAGTACCACTTGAGCTAAATCCCCAGCCTCAGAGTGTAATATTTTTTTTTTAAAAAAATTCTTGACACTTAGCCTGAGGTCAGTAAATCAGAATCTACTTGTCCCTGCTGATCAGCGGAAGAGATGACAAACTTAGAGGCCTTCTGAGACAGTGTAGTATTAAAATATATTTCTCTTTGTAATTTACACATAATAATTCTACACCTTTTTGGGGTGCATTGTGGCATTACATGTATACAATGCATAAGATTTAAATTAAGTTCATTGGTATGTCTGTCACCTCAGACAGATTTATTTCTTTGTGTGGGCATGTTCAGAAATCCTTCTTTACTAGCTATTTTGAAACTCTCACCTAATTGCCAACCATAGTCATCCCGCTTTGCCAGAACATTAGAAGTGATTCTCCAACCCAAGGCATGTCTAGACCCATTAACCTTCCTCCTTTTGTCCCTTCTTCTCCATATCCTTCTTGGCCTCTGATAATGCTGAGATTGACTCTGCCTTCCATAAGCAAACAAGAGTCTGTAGTACTTATCTTTCTGGCCTGACTTATTTTACTTATAAAACAGAGCATTTTGTAGACTCACATAGTGTTTCTGTACTGAAGGGAATGTTGCTTAGCTGTGGGATGACTGCCACCAATCCAAGCTGCTGAACAAATAATGAAGCAGGCATGCCTTATTTAAAGGAATAAACTGTTCTTTTTTCTTATAAGTACTGTTGTCTCATGTGGGATATCAAATGGTTGGGCAACCATCTTTCATTGCATATGGCTAAGAGCAGGGAAGGGAGAGGGTGGGCCTGTTACTTCTCTTTTCTTATTCTTGTTCTGACTTATTGAAATATAATTGTTTTTGAGACAAGGTCTTGCTTTGTAGTTCACATTCACCCTGAACTCACTGTGTAGTCCAGACTAGCCTTGATCTCACAGTAGTCCTCCTGCTTCTTCCTCCTGAGTGTTGGGATTACAGTGTGAGCCACCATACCCGACATTATGGCATGTGGTACTGGGATCAAACTCAGGAACTTGACAGAGCTTTCCTAGGGAGACGCTAGAACCACTGAGCTAAATCCTCTGCCCTTGAAATATAATATTGACATTAAGGTGTTTTCTTTTCTTTTTTTTTTTGAGACAATGTCTCGCTTTGTAGTTCAGGCTGGCTCTGAGCTCACTATGTAGCCTAGGCAAGCTTTAAACTCAGCAATCCTCCTGCTTCTGCCTCCCGAGTGCTGGGATTACAGGTGTGAGCCACTACACCTAGCACTGTGGTATGTGGTATTGATTGTTGGTGGGAGTGAGTCTCCACACCCAGCATTGTATGTGGTTACCGGGGATCGAACTCAGGGCCTTGCACTTGCGAGGCAGGCACCAGAACCACTGAGCTAACCCTCTGGCCCCATTAAGGTGTTTTTGATTCCATACTGTTGCCAGGTGTGGTGATGCATGCCTATAGTCCCCCCATGTGTGGAGGCTGAGGCAGGAGGAGAACTGTGAGTTCAGGGTTAGCCTGGGCAATGTAGCTATTTAGTGAGATCATATCTCCAAATAAAATGGGTTAGGAATGTATCTGAGTGTGAAGGCCTCAGGTTCAGTACTTACACCATGATCAACCATGAAACCAAAAACAAAAGCAACCCATCGCCCATACTTTCCATAATCTTTAATACAAGATATTAAATGAACTGCAAGTATGGTGCTTAAATTCAAGGGCAGGGGATTCTGAGGCTGGTGACTCTTCTGTCTCACCAACAAAGAAACAATCAGTACAGTAGGAAAGCTCTGAAAAGTAAGTGACAAGCTGAGTAATTTTGAGTTAATAATTATGGCACATTCTTTTAATCAATTACAAAGATCTTATTTTGTTAGGGATTTTGGGAGCCGATTTAATTTATGTAGACCAAAGATCTACTTCAGTGACTTCACTGGGGCCCTGTGAGTTGTCAGTGTCTGCTGAGCTGTCCATGAGACAGGTGACATAAATGCTGCCCAGTTTAAGATTGGGAACACAAGTAAGTTTTCGGTTGTTTAGAAAAGGGAACACAACACTGTTACTGGGAAGGTGCTCCTGAAGTTGGTGTAGGAGTGATTAAGTTGGAGAGCATGTGAGCTTAGTCGGGTCGAAGTTTCTGTTCCCCGGAAGCCTGTTCTCTGAGGTCTCACACTGGTAGCATTGCGCTGTGTTCTATATATCTTAGTGAGTACACATTTCACTTTACTGAGTAGCCTGAGGAACAGACCAGAGAGCATTTCCTGAAGTGTTTGTTCACTCTTAGACACTGAAAGGCTGTTCTCCATCTTTCCTGGTTACTAGAAGCTCTTCTCTGGACACTTGCTTACTAGGAGCATCCCAAAGCAGCACCTAGTCTTTTTAGTTCGTTCTTTGTCTTAAGGATGTGCCTCTCACCATGTGAGGAGAAGGGTGGGAGAACAAGTCTTTTATAGTCCGGAGGCATTCGGAGATGGTGACTTATGACAGGGACTTTAGGCAGTTGCACAGATATTTACATTATGTACTTCACACATGGTCTTGAAGAATGAAGAGCTTTTTTTTTATTGTCGTTGTTGAGCTGAGCAACTGTTTTATTATTTTAATTGATCAGAATGTCAGAAAGGCAATACAAGGTGTGATCAAAATATACATGGCATGTTTAAGTTTTTAAAAATTATTACAGCGTAAGATGCATTGCCACTCATCTCCCTCGAATACTTTCCTTTCCTTTGAACCTCTGCTATCATTCTGGCCGCTTTCTGAAGTTGTCCTGTAAGCCCACCCTCATATCTTTATGAGGCATGATGAAAACCCAGTGAATACTGCTGTCCAGTACCATCCAGTGGAGAGAGCTGCTCGTAAAACCACTACTGTGTGTCCTCCTGCACCTTCTTCACTGCATCGGGCACTTTCCACCTTCTGGTGCCTCCCCGAAGTCAGAATGAGCACAGAAGGTCACCCTTTTGAACTGACTGAGGCCCTCAAGGCAGTCAGGAGAGTGCAACGGAAGACAGTGACGGAGAAGGCCTTTCAGGACTCCCAGAACTTCTCCTTTCAGAAAGTCGCAAGAATGATGGATAAATGCATTCAAAGCGGAGGGGTAGTTTGAAGGGATGCATGACCATTTGTCTTTCACTGAAATAAGTTTTTTAATAATTTCATCGCACATGGTAGCTTACGGTCACACTTGCTACAGGTCGCCCAACATTCTCTGCTTGGGGGAAGCACAGTTAAAATTCCTCTTACTAAAAGTTGACCCATTTCTAGTTTATTGTGTTATTAGCAAGGCTCAGACAGAGCTGAGCAGTTAAGGTTCAGCAGAATTTGCATTTATAAAACATAATTGGGGTGAATCACTCCTGCCATTTTCTAAACTACAGGCTTAGACTGTGGGAAATTACAGAAAATTTTTATTTATGCTTATTATTTATTTATGATTATTTTTGTGGTGCTGGGGATGGAGCCCAGGGCCACAAGACTGCTCTAACAGCGCTCTACCATGGTACTGTATTCTTAAGCCAAGACAGAAATTTTTAAATGCCATCTCATTGAAATATTGTGGGATGCCAGAGTATGGCTTCTCTTCCCCCTTTCTATATTTAGAATCGTTAAGTCCCAAAGGGTCAATTAATATTTAGCAAATGGTTCTGAAGTAGTCGGGAAATGAAACCAAGTTATATGTTTGATTTTTCACAGTCATGTTCTCGGGCAGGACTTTCACTTGGGGACGGGCTTAGGTGTACACTCTACAGAGGGCGACTGTACGTGGGAGAATGTTCCCCCAATGAGAAGAGCGAACAGCAGGTAATGCCATTGCCCCCAGAAACAGTGTGAGGCTCTGAGTAGTGATGAATGAGGGTTTCTGACCCACATCTGTTTTCCATTAGAATGGAACATTGCCCTGACATTGTTAGGAGCATTTGTCAAGATTCCCTGGACAGAGCTTCTGTAAATTACATGCTGCAAATGTGTCCGGGATAGATAAGAGAGTATCATTAACTCCCAAGTTTACTCAGGGCTCTGCCAGTCCATCTTCATGTGCTAGAGGCCAACGACTTCTCCTTCAGTCCTGCTGTTATACTTTTTCATTCATAGAAGAAAAAAAAAAGACATAGGCTATACCCACCTGATATTGCACATGTTCTTTGCTCATAAATCTTATTAATTATAGACATGGTCCCAAAGCATATTAAATGCAGGCATGCGTACATGAATTAAAACACATGAGAATTTTATTATGTCCATGGAGGTTCTAACACAGCGAAATGCCTACCGTAATCAATGCTGTCCTTTTTCATTTAGGTAGAATGACCTCTTCTCTTAAAATGGGCTTTCTTTTATTTAGTCTATGTGGACCCTGTATGACAGTCCATCCTTGGCTAGAAATATACTACACCTATGTATATAAGCTTATATTAACACATGTATGTAATACAGGGGAGCAAGCCTATCTCCCAACCTGCTAGATACCTGAAACATGAGTTCGTGTTCTCTAAAATTGAAGAATGAATTTTAGGAACGATGGAGATTCAGAGCAGGCAGAACTTTATTGAGAAAGAAAGCTTTGTCTAAGAGAGACAGAAGAGGGACCCAAAAATGGGAGACCTAATAATGAGGGGAAATAATAAATATGATTTGAAAAGAAAAGGAAAGCACATATATAGGGGGTGGGTAGGGATATGGGTAAAAATGAGAATTAACCCATGTCATATACTGGTACAAATTCCCCAGTGTTGAGTGTGATTGTGAGCTGTATATAAAATGTACCAATAAAGAATTCAATTAAAAAAAAAAGGGAGACCTCACTCACCTCACTTTCCAGGGTGCTTTAATGGAGCAAAGCCAAGACGTGAGGTGGGTGTAAGGTGGGACAAAATTAGTCAAAAAATAGCGTTGCAAGTACAGTCACTTAGGTAATATTTGTACAATGAGAAATCACAGAATGGACAAAAACATGATCAACCAATAAATTACAACAAGTATAGTTGCTTGGGTGATACTGACTAGATGGGGATCCCATGGGAAATCAAACCACATAGCAAGCCTACAAGGATTTTCAGTCAGGAGACATTTCCAGATTAAGGTCCTGGCTCTCTACCCCAGGGGTTTTAAAGTCACTGCGTTCCTGGTGAGGAGTGAATCAAGATTTTAACCCTCGGGCTGGAGGGTTAGCTCAGTGGTTCCAGCGCCTGCCTCGCAAGCGCAAGGTCCTGGGTTCAATCCCGGCAACCACATACAATGCTGGGCGTGGAGACTCACGCCCACCAGCAATCAATACCACACATCACAGTGCCGGGCGTGGTGGCTCACACCTGTAATCCCAGCACTCGGGAGGCAGAGGCAGGAGGATTGCTGAGTTCCAGGCTTGCCTGGGGTACATACTGAGCTCAGGGCCAGCCTGAACTACAAAGCAAGACCCTGTCTCAAAAAAAAAAAAAAAAAAAAAAAGATTTTAACCCTCCATCCCAGGAGAGTGAGGCCAATTAGTCACTGCTATCTGGAAGGGGTAGTTTTCTCCTTTAATCATGCTGACCTTCATTCAGTGAAGGTCTCCTTTCTCGAGAGCTTTTCCAGGACCTGCCCTGTCTGTCTGCCTGTAAGATGTCTACCTAGCTTACCTACCTATAATATATAGGTCTCTTTTGCAAGCTACTTTTGTGGATTTTTTTTGCCTAGATTGACATTTCTGTCATCTGTACTCAAAGAATATTGCTGGGCTGGAGTGTAGCTTGCAGGTAGTGTTTGCCTAGGCACACACGTGTGTGTGTGTGTGTGTGTGTGTGTGTGTATGAGAGAGAGAGAGATAGGTTTAACTGAGGCAATTCTTATTGTACTCTTTACAAACAGAACTTAGAAATACATGTGGCATATGAACCACACTTGAATGGCCCTCATACTCCTCTGTCACGCCTTCAGTGTAGCTACTTGTAAAATACTAGCGAAGGATTAACATAAAGAAAGAAAGAAGGGCTTCAGTGGGTCTTTTCCAAGCAGGTGAAGGTCAACGTGCCCTTGCCCTCACTCCCAGGCTGAGTGAGAAGGTTAGCAGACAGGCTTTAAGAGAAACTTCTGCCTTCAGGGTGACTTCCCTCCACAGCTTTCAAACAGAGAAGACCAAAAATCTAATTATTCAGATGCTAATCAACTGCAGGATAGTTCCTATGGCTTTTGAATCTGAAGACGTTTTCAAGAAAAGTCTCTTCCATTTAAATTGAGGATTTTTTTCAAAAATAGTCACTGAAATTTAACTATTAGTTGACTCTAGCAAAACACATGTTGTTCAAAAAAATTTTTTTGAAGTTTTTGTTTAGTTCTAGAAATAGATTCTAAGTAAAAGATGTAGTTGATAGGCTTTTGGAGGGAAGGGTTTAAGTAGCAGAAGAAAAACACTTTGTATCATAATGTTACATAATTCATAATGTTTTTCTTTTTTTAAGAAACAGAAACTAAATATATATTATTAAATGTAAAGTCAGGAGAGCATCTGGTTACTTAAGAACACAAAAGAAAATAAAGATTTAACCAGAATTCCTTCTAAGGAAAAAAAGAAAAAAGAAGTACCTAGATACACACACTAATTTGCTAAGTCATTTTAGATTTCTGATAAGCTCCGGGCACTTTCAACTGACAGCAAAACCATGATGCTTGTTGTGCCAAGACAAATACTTTCCAGACACATCGTTTTTAATGTAAATCTTAATTTAGCTCATAGTTTTATCTTTTGTATTTAATCTTACAATAGGAAAGTTAACTCAAGAGAAATACGGCATGAAGCAATTGTAGAGTTAGTTTTTCCTGAACCGTATAATCTTTCAATCAAGATGTAAACAACTATTTGGAATTCTGGAAGTTGAGAATGAATCTTCCAGAAAATGTCTCTAATAATGCAAATGATAGAGCAAGCAGCACAAGTGTGAGCAGAAGATGCCTAAGCTTTGAACTGGTTGTTAAGGTCACTCATAAAACAATTTCAAAGTGGTGTCTGGGGAGCATTTCGGAGGTAATAGTTCAGGAATCCGCCAAATAGATTTTTCCTCCAGATGCCTCAACTAAGGGTCATATACAACTTAAAGGAAAAACTTAGAGTCAAAGAGCACGTTTCAAGCTTTTCCCATGGGAAATTCTTTCTGGTTGTCCCGTCTCCTGGATTTACCTGGCATCTCTGAAGAATGTGGTTAGTGTTCAGCAGGAAGGATTGAATAGCCTTGAATTTGTTTCCTTAACTTTGAAGTTGTTTGTAAAACTAGGCAATTGTGCTTCCTCCCATCCTAAAATTAAACAAAGCAACCAAACAGAAAAAATGCCGTCCCATTCCTATAGTAGAAATAGTTTATTAATGGGGTAAGAGCAACAATCACCACCACCACCAATAACACTCCACTGTACAACAAATGCAGACTTTATATTTAGGCTCTCAGTAATAAACTGCTATAGGAA
The DNA here is from genome assembly GCA_004025085.1 of Thryonomys swinderianus. NCBI lineage: Eukaryota > Metazoa > Chordata > Mammalia > Rodentia > Thryonomyidae > Thryonomys > Thryonomys swinderianus. The sequence goes on along the minus strand of PVIC010023391.1, from coordinate 18,721 downwards.
AGACACGTATAAAAGAAATCCTGACAGTACCCTGAGAAAGAATATGGCAGATGACATTCCATAACTCTACTGGGGGTGTTCTGAGAACTTCATTTGCCAGTGTCTTTGTGCACAAGAAGAAATTTCCATAGCTTCCCTTGAACCACATGAAACAAACAAAAAAAAATAGCTTTTAAAGAAATATACATAAAAGTGTAATGGGAACCTTCCACGGAGATTTGAGGTTTTATATTATGTTAGAGGAAAGTAAAATATTTTCTATTGATATATTCACCCCCATTTCCTTCTTAATTTTTAAACGGCAGCTTCTTAAAATTATGTAATTTCTCAATGCGAAATGCTGAAAATAGATCATATAATATTTATTAATCTAAATTGTAGACCAAAAAGATGGGAGTACAGTGTCCCCTTCCTTATCGTTGTGTAATTTTAAAGGCTGTGATCATATGGGAGATGTGACTATCACAGAGGAGATAAGCGCGTGCAAGAGAACGTCTTTCTCTTGTGCTCTGTCATGGAGGCAAAGGACCGGTGATAACTGCTCTCAGGTCTCTTCTCTGGCATCAGCCAGTGCAATACTGGTCTCTGGAGCTAAGGGCTATTGCTAAACTAGGAGCCCTTACTTGGGTTCTTCATCTGAGTCCTGTGCCTCAGAACCATGGAAGGATTACCCTCTATTGACCTGGAATATGGCTCTGAGGAAGATACTCTTTTCTCCACCTTCCACTAGACATAAGATTTTAAAGTTTTGTCCTAAAAAGTTTTCTAATGCAGAAACTACCAAAAAAAAAAAAAGGGCATATGAACAACATCTTATGCTAACTTCTTTGCTTATAGGATGGACTTGTTTCTTCTTTTTTAGGATCCTCATTTTTTTTTTTTTTTTTTTTTTTGCCCCATGGACAAAGTTATTGGCTTCAAAGTTATGTAAAAGAGAAATGTATGGCAGGGGATTTAAAAAAAGTTTATCGTAAAAATGTACATGTATGACTCATGGGAGAATGTGCATGTTTTGAATAAAATCATACTCTGAGCTCTTCAACTATAACTGTACATAGCACATTCCGTTTCTGCCTTAAACTGGTGCTGCATGAACTGAATTTCAAGTAAACATCTTCATGCAGGACACTATTAAGTTCCAGTATATATTTTCTCTTTATCTCTTATCACAATTAATTACAAAAATTAATCTTTCCAAACGCTTGTGTCTTACATAACACAGCTTATTTCCAGTAAAAATGTTGTCCTTTGTCATTGTCTCTTTTTGTTTAAAAAGCCAGTTTCTATATTTTTAATTTTTCTATCCATTCTTGGTTATCAGGATGCCACAGAAAGTTGTGTTCTTTGCTTTGAAAGTAATGTGACTCTTTAAATAGATGCTCCTAGTTTGTGCTGACATAAAGCTGTGTAGTAAATTATTATATAAATTGAAGTTATGAATTTTCCAAAGTGTATACTGTCAAATGATCAGCATAAGCTTAAAGAAGAAGACAGAAACTATCCATGTAGATGGCAGTCTGTCCAGGAGGCTGTGCTTCCTACAGCTTTGTGTCTTATCCTATCCATTTGTTATTTTGCGATGCTGCTATTCCTGTGGCTCCCAATAAAAAACAACTGTGCTCTGGTCAATAATTATTTTCAGATATGATTAATTTTCAGAGGTTTCAAAGAAGGTATTTCGCCCATCTCAAGAAAATTTGGATCCTTGCAGTTATTTACAGAAGTTGGACGCAGTGTGTTGATTTGCCCAAACCTGTTCCCCTCCCCACCAGAATACATGCACGATAACTGAACGGGAGGATGGGCAGAGGAGTGGCCCATTACCATAGTGAGAGAAAATAATCCGCAGAAGGAGAACAGACCCCCCCCCCAGGTCTCTCATCTCTCGGGACTCTCTGAAGATGGATGGGTTTAAAGCTCTAGTTTGTAAAGATTTTGTTTAGCTGTAAGAGTATGCAGTCTCTTCCCCAAGGAAGTTATGTGATCTATGTTTTTGAGTCTTGGTTAGAATACTTTTTGGTATGTGAGATGAGCTCCTACAGCCCCATCTTGCTGGAGCCTTTGATTCAGGAATCTATCGCTTGAATTGCCTTTGAGCGATAGCTGCTTTGACTGTAGTGCCAGAGCCCAGAGTCAGGGTTTGACTTCCATTTCTGCAGGACTATTACGGACATGTTGTGCAGCTGTGGGGGCCTGCATTTAAATACTTTGTAGTAGGTGTGTTTTCACCCAGCTGTACTGTAGATTTCTTTCACAACTGCTTTAGAAAAAAAAAATTCACTCCTCTTTTCCAGCTGGAAAATTAATTATCCACTTCCATCCGTCAGGAGGTGCTGGAGGGTCAGTGAGCGTGAGTTTGTGAAACACCGATCTGACCTGAAAGTTGTTCTGTGACCAGCGCTTTTTGGTATTGTTTTTAAAGTTATCTTACTCGTCAGGGTCATATACCAAGCTGACCTTTTTAAGAACATGTTTGCATTTCCTTTTAACACTTCGAACAAGGCTTGTCCTTCCCTTTAATACTTCTCACCTGTGGAGGGAAGGGATTGGTAATGAAGGTGGCGCTTGGAGAATCCGTGGTGGTTCTCTGGCGTTGACACTGAACTTCTAGGTTAGAAGGGCGTCAGTGACACCTCCCAGAATCCCCCTCTCCAAAGTAGATGATGCAAGTAAAGGTCTTCCAGTGGGCGACATGAAACTCAAGGGAACACGGTGGGCGGAGTGGGAAGAAAATAATTTCTACTTCCCAAACAATGGCTAAGTTAAACAGAGAAGCTTTCTTGAGAGTCAACACTGTGAAAAGAGACACAGAAATCTTAAAACCCGAACACACTGACTTGGGTTTATTTATTTTAGTTTTCTGCATGGTGCTAGGGATCAAACCTAGGGCCATCCACATGCTAGTTTGAGGGTTCTACCCCTGAGCGCTCACTGTTTAAAGAAAAGTTTGTATAAAAGCACATGTGAAGGTTCCAGATGTGATATATGATTAGACTTTTCATTTTTTATAGGAACAGATATAATTTCTCCCTCTTCCTGGCACTTCTTCCCTTTTCTTTGAAAATCCAGCCTGATTTTATCACTCGGGTGCAGTCCCTCCCTGTCTCTTTTTGTCCTCTCTTTTCTTCTTTTCCTTTTCTCTCCCTTCCCCTGCCCCATTCCTCTTTCAGAAACTGAAGTCAGATGTTATCATGCAGCCTGATGTCGTATGCGCTGCCACTTTGAATTGAGGTCACAGTCTTCAGAACGGCTCTTTAACAGATTTCCAAAGAAATAGAAATGGGACTTTCAAGCAATACTTTCAGCGGTGGGCTAGCATCTGGTCCTTTGTGCATCTGAACTTCTTTCACTCTCCTGTCTCTCTTAGGTAATGGGACTCCTGACCAACCACGGTGGGGTGCCTCATCAGCCCCAGACGGACTACGCACTCTCCCCTCTCACTGGGGGCCTGGAACCCACCACCACGGTGTCGGCCAGCTGCAGTCAGAGACTAGACCACATGAAGAGCTTGGACAGTCTGCCAACATCTCAGTCCTACTGTCCACCCACCTACAGTACCACAGGCTACAGTATGGACCCTGTCACGGGCTACCAGTATGGGCAGTATGGACAAAGTAAGCCTTGAATATTCTAGGGTGTGATCGCTCCTGAAAGGGAGATAAATTCAATTCTTGCTTAAGAAGGAAGAGAAGGTAGAGAGGCATGAGTGTGCCCTGTGTCTTGGTATCCATTTTATAGCAGAGCTGGCTGATTGGTTCAGGCAGGGCTCCCTTGTATAATTATTTTCTTAACTGATGTCCACAACATCTTGTGGTCATTAATTGCTGAGACAAAAAACCTGATTGCCAGTAGGTAAAACACGAGGTTGGCCAAAATGCAATAACCCCTGGCATTAGAAACACATGTGCTTAATGAGGTCAGCTCAAGGAGCATGAGGGATGTAATCCTAGGGACACAGAGTTGTGTCAAACTTGTCTGAGGAATAAAAATATTAGTCTGAATCCTTTGATACCATGGTATTAAATATGACATCGTCAGCCTGTAGCTGATATTGCCCCTGACTGGGAATTGTCCCAGCATGACCTAAAAAGTTGCATGTGTTTTCTTCCAGGTGCCTTTCATTATCTCAAGCCAGATATTGCATAAATGAACTGTCCACTCGGAGCTCAGACTGGCCCTGTTTCCCGAGTCCGCAGCCTAGACCTGAAGAAGCTTCTCAGAAAAAAGAAAGAAATAATAAAGAAATCAGTCGCTCTTTGGGGAAAGGTGGAGACAAAGGAAAGGGATTGATTTTTCTTTCTCCAGTAGTTGGTGTCAGATACTTTTGAACATGTTGGACAAAGCCACGGAGAAGAGGAAGATCTGGGACAATTGAAAAACAAAGGCAACGTTTTAAGGCAGGGCTTAACCTGGCTGCGTATCAAAATATGCCAACTCTTGATTGCTGAAGATCAAGGCGCTGAAACATTCCATCTGTGTGTTGTATGTGTGTGTGTATCTGAGACTCACCTGGACTGATCTGAGCAACCAGAATGTTCTATAGTAGGAAAATACTCTAAAGGATAATGCGTTGGATGTCCACGGCTGATACTTTGACAACTTTAAAACTGCTCACTTAATGAAGCAGGAATGGAGGAACCCTTGACTTTTACACACTGGAAATTGCTATTAAGATCATTTGCCACCATATTTTTTAGGAAGCTAGACTAGATGTAAAGGACCTCCCAAATAAATTATTTGTTATCGTATCCTCATTTGTAATCTAGTTGTCAATAAATGTCCCGGATGCACATCTTGCCAGTAGGATGTGGGGTAACAGAAAGGAAAGCTTGTTTTCTTTGCCAGCGTTGGGAGAGGGGTGCTGTTTCCCCAGGTCACACTCATTTGGAAGCCAACCTGGGCAGGGAGGAAGGCATGGAGGAGGCGACGGACATTCATGTATCAGCTTATCAGCGTGCAATACTGCGTACCTCACAGGCGCTTTGGCCACGGCCAAGGTGATAGAATTAGAACCGTATTTCTGCAGGTGCCTTTATTTTTGCAGCCTGTGATTCACTGTAGACCACAGTGATGTTCGCTGTTTGCTGGACAACTGACTCCGGCTTGTTCCTTTCAATTAGAGTCGACGTCACAGAATAATGCTTTTGGATTTCGTTTACATTCTTCTCTTTTCTATGAAAGACAGGGCAAAATGGAAAGGCCCATGTGGCTCTCATGTACTTTTAAATTATACAGTGATATCGAATATTAAAAGATTGTAGGAACTGAGGTTTACATATGTCTGTGTGGTGACATTTCAGAATGTCAATAAATTTGTTCTTTGAAGTGTTAGGAGGAACAGGAAGGTGGGAGGCAGTGTTATTTATTTCTTCCTATTCTCGGAACCGTGAATGAGGTAGGCACAAATCCATTCCTGTTAGTGGTGAGAACTATGACATAGCGAGTTGGGAAACCTAGGCGTAGTGCTGAGTTTAGTTCCTACAGTGGACAAGGTTGATAGACAAGAGAAGTAGTATCCTTGTGTTACAGCCTCAGCCAACAACAATGTGTTGTAAAAATGTCTTTCATGTAAAAAGTGCAGTAAATATTTACTATTTATAATGAATAAACAGTTATGAAAACTTGGCCATAACTGCTTTCTTGGGGGGAGCTTGAGGATGTACTAGAAATCAAACATGGGCACATGGGAGGCCCCCCAAAGCATGTCCTTGACTTCTAGTGTTCCCTTGCGGATGAGACCATTACACGGGGGAGATGATTACAAAATGCACAGTCATATTCACCCGAAGCTATGTTGTCGGCCACACTCTGAGGTTTATATTTTCACTAGTGTGGGATCTAGAAAATCCTGAGGTCTACTGTACTTTTGTCCTTGGTTTTCACAGCTGTCACAACCCTTCACTGACTCTTGGAAGTGTTTTTTCTTTTGGCTGTCAGGATCCTTTTCTTTCCTGACTGTTCTCCATAAAATATCAAGGACCTCTCTGTCCTCTCCCTCCCTCCCTTTTAGCACCGGTATTCCATCAGACTCTGGCTGTACCAGCCCTGGTGTGCGTGACTGAGTGTGTAAAGCAGAAGCAAAGGCACTGCTTCAAGAAAGTGAGGCTTCTACTATATGGAGAAATAATCACCATGTCCTTTGAAGCCCTCAGCAGATGAGGAAACTGAGGCACAGGGAGCTTATGTGACATCACCCAGTGATGGGGTGGGAAATAGGGTTTGAACTCAGCCAAACTTAAGAATCTAGATGCTTGAACTCGTGTTCTGCTCTTGTGAACCTTGATGTGGAAGAACCTGACAGAAGGGCCTGCAGCAGCACTGCCTGCTTCAGTACCTGCTAGCCACAGATGGCTATTCAAGTTTAAAGTGCTTCAGAGCACATAGCACTAAAAAGTTAGCTCTTGGTGGCACACGTTTCAAGTGTGCTAGCCACGTTGGGCTAGAAGTTACGGTGTTGGGCTATATTGCTGTAGGACATTCTGGAACACTATTGAAAAAAGTTCTGTTGGCCAATGGACCTAAAACTTTTGAAAACTTCTAATGACCTGAAATATGGAAGGCAAGATTTTCTTACTTTTGTTTTAATGTGGGCTTTTTTTTTTTTTTTTTTACTATAGCAGGGATTGAACTTGGGTCCTTGTGCTTCCAAAGTGGGGTCAATACTACTTGAGCTAAATCCTCAGCTCACTGACTTTCTTACTTTTAATAACCCCATTCATCCTGCATTTTGGTTCACACACTTGTCCATTTGATTAACTGTTGCTTCTCTTCTGACAATTATCTAGTCCAAAAATAATATAAGTGGAAACAAAGGTGATTGTCACTGAACATTTATTTTTGGTATTTTTCATTTAACTCTCACAAAACACTGCGAGATAAGCACTTTTACTCCCAACTTACACATGAATGGACCAACGTCCCTAATTGCTAAGCACTTGAGCTAAGGTCACATACAGCACAAGTAGCAGAAGCAAGATTACCCTTCTATCTTCCTCCTGGCAGAAGCCGTTTTTGTTCTACCTCTCCAAGTCCTGGACGCAAGTTCTACTTCATAATGTCAATCTACCTACCTGTGCCAAAGTCAGGTTGAACATAGACATTTCAAACAATAATAATTCACTTCCAGTGTATGAACGACATAGTATCAGGTTCAGACTTCACAACAGAAATTGATCTTACACAATTATTTTCCTGTCCATCTCCTGATCTCAGAAGGTACTGTGTGTGACTCATTTCTCCTTTTGACACACTTCTTTTTGTCCATCTCTAAAAGCTGTTGCCTGCTTGGTATTTATTTTTCTTTTTCTATTGAATTCTTTATTGGTACATTTGATATACAGCTCACAATCACACTCAACATTGGGGAATTTGTACCAGTATATGACACAAGTCAATTCTCATTTTTACCCACATCCCTACCCACCCACAACCCCCTCTCCCCTATATACATGTTCTTTCTTTTGCTTTCCAAATCATATATATTCTTTCCCCTCATTACTTTCCCCTACCACATGCCTGGTATTTTTCATGTTCAAATTCTCTGGATATCTTTTCCCCCCTGTCTCTGTCTCTGTCTCTGTCTCTGTCTCTGTCTCTGTCTCCTGTCTCTATCTCTGTCTTTCTGTGTGTCCCCTCCCTTCTGCTATCTTGTCAATCTCTAGGAAAATGAAGATCTGAATTTCCCCTTTGAAATTTGGGGCTTAACTATTATCTCCTGCAATAAGCTATTCTTATGACTTTGAAACTTTGTTATCCAACTAAGCTTGAACATATTTATTTGTAAACTGATCACCAGAATTCAAGATCACTAAATTATATAAAAGATATTATTATTAAAGATATTAAATTATGTTAAAGATATTATTATTATATTAAAGATTTAATTATATTAAAGATATATCATGGTTCATCCTGGGAAGCAGTTTTCCTAGGAACAGAGATCATATTTCACATCTGTGATGGAAACAAACATACTACTTTTCGCTTTTAATTAACCTAATCTGGAGGTGTATTTTCAGACGCTGATGGATATTTGAGGAAGGTTAGAAGGGATCTCCTCAAACATTAGCAGGCAGAACCGGAGTAAGGGATGTGATCCCAGGCTCATGTCTGTAAGTTTAGGAAGTGTCTCAAATGGAGGTCTCTGTAAAGAGGGAATCTATTCTGGGGATAAAGACTTGGACCACATTTGTCCTGAGTTACTAATAATTGTTCATGGATAGAAAGAGCTGGTGTCAGACAGGGATGAGCATGAGAGCTCAGGGGTGGTCTTTACACAGAAGGACCCACATGATTGGCCTCAGCCTAGGTGTTCATGGATGTGGAAATGAGTGTTAGATGTTATGAGAGAGATAACAGGAAGCAGCAGAGCTGGGCAAAGGGCTTCTGGCCTAATCCCAGGAATAGAAACATTTACCCCTTTCCAAGATATCTCCTCAGTACCGCTCTCTCTTGCATCATAAAAGTCTCACTTCACATCTGACCCATAACAGATACTCAGAGTCCACCTGTGGAGCACAAGAATAAGTAAACAAATGAAGAGTGACTCACTTATATTGTGTGCACGTGACCTTTGGAGCAAGGGACATTTGGCTTCTGTGGGCACAAAGGTGCCAAAGTTGTCTTAAAGTCAGATGCAAAACCTTCAGGAAGGAGCAGGAAACAGGAGAGTGGCTAACAAGTTCCTTAAGCCCCAGTGGGTGTTTCTGCCCAGTGCAAATGGCAGTAGCTGCTGATTTGTTGGTTTCTCTTCTGAGAGGATTAGAACACAGAAGAGACACAGTTGCCTTATTGCTTAGAAGAGTGACTCTTAGCCCTAGCTGTTTAGTAACCTGCAGAATTTTAAAAAGTAGGGACAAGAGCTGGTCTCCTCCAACCTCTGGACTCAGAACCCACAGAAATGAGTGCAAGGAAGGTTGACATACCAAAGGCTCGGGGAAAAAGCCTTTGACTGCATTAAATCTTTAGGGAAGTCCCCCGAGGCTTGAAGTGATGGTAAGTGTATTTACCACAACTCTCCCAGAGAAATTGCCTTGGAAATGTTAGCTTTTCCCCTCAAGTCCCACAGTCACCTGTTAAGCCGAGAACAAGGTGTAGAAAGGCAGCAGTTGCAGTCAGAGCGCAGGGGGCTGAGTCATGTCCATCTGGAGCCATCTGGAGGGGAGTTTTCAGCTCATCAGTGCCCTGGCTGGAGGCAAGCAAAACCTCTCTGTATGGAAATTCAATAGAGCCTGGCCTTTTCCCAAAGAGCTATAGTGATATCTTGTGCCTCTGGTTCCTGTGATCCTGTGGTGTTTGGGAGAACTGTAAAAATGGAACTGAGCAGGATACATGCCTACCCATCCTGCTTGCCTGGCTTCCTTCCCTGCTTCTGCAGCTGAGCATTCCCACAGCTTCTGAGCCTGGGAAACAATCTCTACACACGTGGCTTTTTTCCTTGTACAATAATAAGAGCGGTAGGCAGTAACTTAGTTGCCTAATGCATATTTTCTGAGTTCTTACTGTATGCCAGGATTGGGGCCATAATGAGGAGCAAGAGTCAGTTCCTGCTGTCAAAACAATCCCAGGGCAGAGGAACAAGCCAGGTTAGTCGTTGGGATAGCAAGTGGTATGTAAGAAAAAATTAACGAGGGATAAAATGTGACATTGCCTTTCCAGTATTGAGACAATCATCAAGATGGCCCTGGGTTTGAATATGTAAGAATACACAGTAACTAACTGGGAAGATATAGTGGCAAAGACTTACGAGTTCCATCTAACATGATGTCCACTGCTGGGTCACAGACAAAAGACTTCAGGTTGGGGCCAGGCCACCCAGATGCTCTAGTAAGAAGATTTAACAGCCAGTTCTAGAAATTTCTAGTCAATAGAGCTCAGAATCTTAGATGAGGCAAAGTGGGGCAGTTCTTAATTTTCTAAGGAATAGTTTGAGAGTGTCTTTAATCTGAAGAGGGAGTTATGAAACTCAAGGAGAAAGAATTTGGATCTTCTTCCATTATCACCTTTCTAAACTGAGCTCCAAAACCATGGCAGGGGCCTAACTCTCAGCAGGCCAGTTGTACCTCCCTCCGTGGAAGGCCTTGTAGCAGTGTGGAAGCTGCCCCACGATTGCCCTGACATTTGCTCGGAAAACTGTAATACCTTCACCATCCCCACCTCTTTGTTCTAGGCTGACTGGGAAGATCCATTCTTACCAATTATTCAATTATGTTTAAATAGGATGTTCCATACTTTTACTCAATCTTGAGGGGTAAAAATGGAAAACAAACAAAAAAACAAAACACTGAACTTCTCTATTTCCTTCTTGATTTTTGAGCTCCAAGTTAAATTCCTCTTTAAAACCAGCTGTATCCACCCACTCCCACCTTTGCAAACACACTCTAGTGATCCCTTGGTTGTATATAGGGAAAACAAACACTCTACTCTTGGGTGGAGAGTCAAGTACATACAGATGCTAAGTTAAGCAGCTTTGTGTAAGGGTACCAAAGGCTGCCATTGTAGGCTGAGTTTCATGTTTGTAGATTTCATTTACTTAGAGGAAATCAACCACTTCTTTCTGGGCTTGGAAGTGTAGAGAGAAGCTCACTTCTCACTTGGAAGCTCACAAGAAGTAAACTTTCTAGAGACCCAGGGGCGCCCCAAGAATCCCTGTAGAAGTATTTAGGTCTGAGATTGGTGTCATTTCACACAAGCATAGTTTGCCTTAGTCAGAGCCTCATCAGAACACAGACATCACACTGAACTGAAAGTTCACAGAGGGAGATGTATCATGGAGGAGGGACAGTGAGCTTCCAGTAACCAGAGAGAGTGAGCTTCATAGAGTAGGGGGTTTTGAGAGTGCCTCTGATGGAGGCATGCAGACTTCCAGAGGAAATCTCAAGAAGAGGGACCCAGGGATGACGGTCCTGACATAATTTTCTTCCCCTCTCCAACTCCCACTGAAGTGCTCACTGGCTGAGCCCAGTTAGACACTAGCACAGAGGCAGCAAGCATATGGTCTGCACAGCCATCTCCTCCCACACAAAGAATGAGGCATCAACGAGTGAAGAATGGTCTGGGAGGGCCCATCTGTGTGCATAGGGCTCAGACTGCTACCTGCAGTCTGTTACATTCGGGATATTTGTGTCCCCCTTCTCCCATTCTTTCATTGCTACTGCTGCATTCTTAATTGTCAACTGACCTGATGTTTATTGAATGGAATCCAGTTATTACTCACCATTTCTTACCTTTCTGCTTTGTCACAATGCAGCACATGAATAGAGCAGATACCTTATACCTTAAATAGAAGGCATTTCCTCTTTTCAGTTATAATTGATCTGAATACCAAGTTCTGTAGTTGTGTATTATGGTTTTTGATAATTTAACAAGGGATGATCCCTTATCATTGGAAGAAAGATAGAAAGCACTTATAACTTTGATGAATTCAGTGCATCTATTCTCAGTCTGAGATGTTGGGAAGAGAAAAAGAGAAAACAAATCTTAATCCCTACATTGAAGAAGTAGGAATTCATCTATGAATGAATTCATGGTATAGTTCGTAACTATTTGGTGAAAGCTAAATTTTAGTTTACCCTTGTATTGGATAGAAATGAGGGATTTGCCGAGAAAATTAGAGTGTCAATATGATTATATGGACAATACTCAGCCTGCTTAATAAAATCAGGTCTCTAAAATCACAAAGGGAATAATTTATGAATGAACGAAGCTACATGATTATTGTAATTCAGAAGGGCATGCATTTTAATAAACAATTTCATAAAAATTCATATTTCACAATATTTTATGGTAGCTTAAGTTATTATATACACTTGGTAACTGTAAAACTTTTTTCTTAAAAATGATCTGTCAATTCAAATTTTATTTTCTGCTTTGAAGCAAAGAAAACCTTCTAGAGAAGATTTAAAAAATGCATTATTCCATCAGAATGAAATGTTACTTTGGTTAAATCCTCTAAGAATTTGGAGGTAGGGATGGAAACAGTGTTTGGAGGTGTCTTTGAGGCAGTGGGCAAGGGAGAGAGCCAGGAGGGAGGTAGCTATATTTCACCCCACAAGCCATCTGGCTGCAGAAAACTTACTTAAATTCTGAGCATTAGATGATATTGCTACACATCACTACATTGTTGAGTTGTTGTAAGGATCCTTTCAGGATGCTGGAGAAGACATTCCTTGTAAAAGCTTAATTGTTATAGTCGCAAAGCATTTTCCTAAATCACTAGTCTAAATTGTCCGTCTTGTACTTGGGATGCTTCAGTGGCATCCCTTCAGCTTGACAATGAAATCCAAGTGTGCCAACATGACCTCATGCCAGGTACTCTGGGCCTGGCCTAAATGCTTCTTCTTTCTCTTCCTTCCCTTCTTCCCACCATCTCACCCAACAGCAGCTCCCGAAGGAGATAAAGATCTTTCCATAGCGCTCATGCTAACTCCCAGCCAACCCAAGCACCTACTCCTGGACCTTTGTTTTGTTTTATTCAACTTTTAGACCCAAGCAGATGTTCCTTTTTCCAAATAGTCTCAGCTTGTGCTGCCCAAATCTCTCTTAGGAGGTTCTCTTCCATGTTTAAATCTATTTTTTTTTTTTTTGAGACAGGGTCTCACTTTATAGTTCAGGCTGGCCCTGAGCTCACTTGCCCAGGCAAGCCTCGAACTCAGCAATCCTTCTGTCTTTGCCTCCCGAGTGCTGGGATTATAGGCATGAGCCACCACGCTCGGCACTGTGGTGTGTGGTATTGGTACTGGTGGGCGGGGTTCACCACACCTGCTATTGTTGTATGTGGTTACTGGGGATCGAATCAGGGATCTTGTACTTGCTAGGCAGGTGCTGGAGCCACTGAGTTAAATCTCTGCCCCCCATTTTAAAATCTTTACTCTTATATTCCCAATCTTGGGTCCACTCCTTGAAGTGAGGGAAGAGTTTGGTTGTGGGCCATTCCACCATGGACTGTTAAAGTTTACATTTAATTAGAAATCAAATGGTATTGAAACTCCAAGACTCCACAGAGCCAGAGCTGGTGTATAAGCCAGCCCAACAACCTCTCTGTGAGGGGAGTGGTCACCTTCTCCAAGTATCTTCATCAGGCCCCCTCCACCATCATTCTGTCATCTGCACAATCGCTGAGGTGTCTATCGACGAGGTCCTAATGCAGCTTGGACCTCCTCTTCCCTCCTGTCGTTCCTTCTACCAGTCACTTCCTCCATCCTCCCCTACAGAGTTGAGCTTGACCTGCCAGTACTGCAACACTGGAGTGAGAAGAACCACTGGGCAGTATCCTAAAAACTGCCTCTGAATGATGTTGGAGGAATGAAGATCCATAACACCTTATAAAACTTAGAAAGTCAGTTTCCCCTGGAAGTTTAGATAATGCAAGCAGATGTCAGATGACAGGAACTGTGTGCTTAAGAACCCACTGAGGGTAATGAGGGGAAGGAATAAATATGATTCGGAAAAAAATAAAAGAGTATGTATATAGGGGGTGGGGAGGGGGTGGGTGGGCAGGGATGTGGGTAAAAATGAGAATTGATCTGTGTCACATATTGGTAAAAATTCCCCAATGTTGTGTGTGATTGTGAGCTGTGTATATAATGTACCAATAAAATTTACTGAATAATGAAAAAAATATGTGATGGTAAGAAAAGGGAAACAAAGTGTATCTATTTAGGAGGTGGGGTTGTGGGATGGGTAGGGAATGTGAAGAAAGGAGAATGAAATTGTGTCATATACTGATACAAATTTCCAATATTGAGTATGATCATGATGTGTATATATAGTGTACCAATAAAGATAAATTTTAAAAGAAAAAAAAAAGAACCCACTGAGGACATAGACCAATTCGGGCATGGTGTCGTAAAGAAATTACTCAATTGAAAAGTAGAAAACCTGAGGTGCATTCCTGATTCTATCACTGACCAGTTGGACAGGAGTAGTTGGACAGTCATTTGGTTTTCTGTGGCTAAGGATTCCTATTGTAAAACATGAGTTACACCATTGAGCTTCCTTCCTCATGAAGATAACAGCAAGGTCAACATAAGAACTGTATCTGAACTCATCTTGAAATTCTAAGGTATAATCACAGACACATATGCTACTCCTCAAATTATTTTATATTTCCAATTGAAGAAGAAGCCTACTAATAAAGTACACATGGAAATATGATGTTGCAATCCACTTTCAAGACACCTTCAAATTTCCAATATTAAATTTGCGAGTGAAGGCAAAGGAAAAGAGAAAATCATAAGGTAAGCTAAAAAGTTGAACCAAAATAGAAGAAAGTGAAAAAACAAAATAGATGTGCTTGGATTTTGAAAAAGCAAATTCCTTTAAATTTAAGAAACGTGCTATTGAATACGATGTTCTTCTTTGCACAATGTGCAGAGCACAAGTCTGAGTAAGAAGAAGAAACAGCACACATAAAAGCCTCTAATTTAGACTACATCACAAGACATTTGTGAATGTGACCTTGTCAGGGAATAGGATATTTGTGAATGTCATTAAGAAGAAAGTCAAGATGTGGCCATATTTCTGAAGAAATGAGCAGATGAGCAGAAAGGCATGGACCAAAATCCAGCAGAGTTCCCCGAAGAAGCCAACGATGCCAACACCTTGATTTCAGACTTCCAGGCTCCGCAGCTGTAAGAGAATGAATCTCTCTTGCCATGTGCCACCAAGGTGTGCTCCTTCTGTGGTGGTAGCCTGGGAAACAAAGACGGAGTTGTTGCCGAGGTGGAAGAAGGGAAACCAAGTTGATGGGAGGAAGGAAGTTGTTGCAGAATGTGAGGTCAGGTGGACATCAGGAAGGGGCGGCTTTGTCCAGGAGGGAGGACGTCTTTTGACTCTTCCACTTAAGCCACAGGAGTCGGGAAGGGCAAACATGAGATTGCAGGTAGAAGAGGAGGCCGCGGAGGGGAGGGTTTGCCTCTGCTGTCTCCGAAGCCGTGGAGGTGAGGCAGAGGCAAGCACCCCAGGGTTTGCAGGGAAGCCGTGTGGCTCTGTCTTGGGACATAAGGATGGTAGCATTCGGGCTCCCTGGCTCCGATGTAAAGGCTGAGAAAACTTGGCCTTGATTGTTTTTGTTCAGTTGGCAGCACAGTGAGCCTGGACTGAGTGGCAGAGTAGTGAATGGTGAGTAGGAGTGGTAGAAGCGCCACCGGAGGAGCTGGCAAGGCCTGGTCTTGCGGGGCCTTGAAGGTTGTTTTAAGGCTCTCTTCCTAAGAGCGTGCAAAGCTCCTAGACTGGGCTTTTAGAGCAAGGAGGAACGCAACATGAACTGTGCTACTGGAAGCATCAGTTTGAGGAACTGGCTTTTGGGGCTGGCCTGGCTTCACCTCTGTGCAGGGAATTCTGTAGGATGGCGCTTGACATGGTGCCAAGGACGGGGATGCTCTTCTGATACAACTGTCTTTTCCATTCCTTTCTATCTTCTATGTCCTTAAAAATAGCATCTTGCTCTGAAAGGCTTTTCACAGCTCTGTTGTCTAGTTCTGGGGAGTTACTACTTGGGAATCCCTGATCTAAGTTTTCAATTCTGGATCCATGGTTTATAAATTGTTTATCAGCTGTGCAATTTTGGATAAGTGATCTACTTTCTCCAAACCAATTTCTAGTTCCATAAAAGAAGAAAAACAGATGGCTCCTTTGCCGAACTCCAGTGAGGACTAAATGAGATAGTGCATTAGTCTAGCCTATGGTGAGTGAGAAATGTTAATTATTATTATGATTATTTAGTCATATTAATAGTAGGTAGATTATAAAATATGTTCCTGCATCAGAGGCCAATCAGTCTTCCAGAAAATGGTGCAGCAAGAATTACAGAAAGACAAAGAGACATTATCGATGTACAGGAAGGTGGGGAGGTCAGCGCCACAGTGGACAAGGATAAAGACACTCCGAGCTGGCCACTATTTATTGGGTGCACACAGTGATCAGAGGGACTATCAGGTGACGCCGACGTCAACGGTGATCTTGTACTGTGGAGGGTCTTATGCTGATGAGAACAGTGGGAGGGACAAAGCATTCTTACAATAGCAGGTGGGAAGACATAGGCTAGTAAGGAATTTGTCCTTCTCCCACATGAAACCGCTCTTTCTCTCTCTTCTATTACTACTTACTTGGTTCTCAAGGAACCAGGAGATTTTTAGTTGATATAGTCTTGCCCTGGAGAGTCACGGCATCACAAGACCACTGAAGCCTCAATTGTGACCAAAGGCACATGGAATCGCGTCTGTACACCACAGCCAACTCGCCTGGCAGACACTAGGTTTTAGAAGAACCCTAACCGTGACTTTACTTATGGAGTGATTGTTTTCCCCAAAATGATGGAGAATGGCTTTTGACATTCCTGTGCTCTTAAACTTGAACATTAATTTATCATAGTTACTAAAATAACCAGAGGATTGTTTTTGACGAACATGAGTGAAGAGAGTTTTTTAACGTGAATATAATTTGTTGAGAAGCTATTGTGTAGTTTATTGTTTCTCATATATTGTCATAGTTTTTAAATGACTCTCTGTTACCACCAAGAGCTCCAAAACTAATGAGACTGGAGTTGCAAATGAAAAATAATAAGGTTATCTTTGGGCTCAAAGAATCTTTTCTGTTGCTTGCTTCTTTATCACTGCAACTTGAGTGATGAAACTGGCACGTTTCTAGGTCCAGAGAAGCACACTACGGCAGGGGCATGTCACTCTCCCCCCCTTCACTGCAAATAGGAATACAGCACTGTAAGACTGATTTTTTTTTTTTTTTGAGACAGGGTCTCACTTTGTAGTTCAGGCTGCTCCTGAGCTCACTCTGTAGCCCAGGCAAGCCTGGAACTCAGCAATCCTCCTGTTTCTGCCTCCTGAGTACTGGGATTACAGGCATGAGCCACCACGCCTGGCACTGTGATATGTGGTACTGATTGCTGGTGGGTGTGAGTCACCACTCCTGGTATTGTTGTATGTGGTTACGAGGGAATGAACCAGGGACTTTGTACTTGCTAGCCAGGTGCCGGAACCACTGAGCTAAATTGTGGCGGGCTGTAAAGACCGCTCCCCAAGATGGCGGCTGACAATGTGGCAGGCCGTAAAGACGGCTCCCCAAGATGGCAGCTGGCAGCAAGCCAGAAACCTCTGTTTGACACAAACTAACTGCAGACCTTATATGGTAATATCTGTGGGAGGTGGGAGGGCCTCGAGAGAAGAATGTATATAAGCACCAAGACGGGAAGTGGGGGAGAGAATAAAGATCAAGCTTGCACTCCGTGTGTTGCGTCTCTCTCTGCGGGATCAGCGAGGGTCACAACACTAAATCTCCAGTTCCAAGACTAATTCTTAACATGGCATGAAGGAACTAGGAGAACAGTTACTGGCAGTTAAGGGAACTTCACTAATTCTTTTTGGTTTGGATTTCACAGAAATCTCTGCTTTTAGGGATGCTATGAGTAGATCTTTGTAGACACAGTAGGCTTTTGACTGCATGGCCCAAGGGACAAAAATCATTTATTTGACTACCTAAATGGTCAACACTCTCATCTTCTTCGCCAAATAAACCCTAGCTTGTTGTGAGTGTGTGACAGTCATGTGCTCAGTCAGATGGGACCAGTGGGCTCCGTGGGAAGGGAAGAAGGAAGAATTGTGCTCCTGTGGGAAAAGATGAGAATGAGGCAGATAGGAATGTAAGACAGTTGGGTGCAGGCAGACCAGGTTACAGGTTGAATGAACATAAAAAAGTTACATTAAGAATTGATTTCATTTGTACCACTTGTTTATCTCTTGAAAAGAAAGACTTGTGTTGTTTCTTTTTCATAAGGATCTTTTTGTTTTATATCTTGTAGGCTGAGTAATTGCTTTGAAGGTAATGATACGCAAAGTTGTAACTGTTGTTACACTCTTATTTGATTATACAACTTTGTTTTCATTTTCATTACATTAAACAAGAATTAGAATGTAAATTGCAAGAGATTGACACCTGAGATAAAACCCTTTGATTCATTTATTTGATAACTACTTTTGGAGAAGCTTTTGCCAGTCAAGGATTGTTTCAGTTTTTGTTTTGTTTTAAAAAAAAATCTAATCTATCTATATCTATCTATCTATCTATCTATCTATCTATCTATCAATCATCTATCTATCTATCTATCTATCTATCTATCTATCTATCTATCTATCTATCTATCATCTGTCTATCATCTATCATCTGTCTAACTGAGACAGGGTCTCACTTTGCAGTTCAGGCTGGCCCTGAGCTCACTATGTAGCCCAGGCAAGCCTTGAACTCAGCAATCCTCTTGTCTCTGCCTCCTAAATGCTGGCATTATAGGTGAGCCACGATGCCCCACGCCCGGCACTGAGGTATGTGGTACTGATTGCTGGTGGGCATGAGTCACCATGCCCAGTATTGTATGTGGTTACCTGGGATCGAACTCAGGCCCTTGCACTTGCGAGGCAGGCACCAGAACCACTGAGCTAAATCTCTATTCCTGTTTTTTTTAATTTTTGAAACAGAGTCTTGCTGTATAGCTCAGGCTGGCCTTGAAGTCACTATCTAGCTCAGGGTGGCCTAGAACTCCCAGCAGTCCTCCTGCTTCAGCCTACTGAATGTTGAGATTGTAGGTATATGCCACGACACCCAGCCTGTTTTTGGTCAGCAAACAGACTTGGTTTCTAGTTTCTGAGGCTTACATAGGGGAAGATAGATCTAAATGAATAAAGAAGTGAACATACAATTAGAAATGATGCTGAGT
>PVIC010023390.1:0-26902 GCA_004025085.1 Thryonomys swinderianus | reverse complement strand
TTTTTTTTTTTTTTTGAGACAGGGTCTCACTTTGTAGTTCAGGCTGGCTCTGAGCTCACTACGTAGCCCAGGCAAGCCTCAAACTCAGCAATCCTCCTGTCTCTGCCTCCCGAGTGCTGGGATTACAGGTGTGAGCCACCACGCCCGGCATTGTATGTGGTTACCGGGATCGAACTCAGGACCTTGCGCCTGCAAGGCAGGCACCGGAACCACTGAGCTAACCCTCTGGCCCAATTTTTTTTTTTTTTAAACAGGGTCTCACTTTGTGGTTCAGGCTGGCCCCTGAGCTCATTATGCAGCACAGGCAAACCTCAAACTCACAGCAATCCTCCTGCTTCTGCCTCCCGAGTGCTGGGATTACAGGCGTGAGCCACCATGTCCAGCTACAATAGCTAAATCTTGGAAACAGCCTAGATGCCTATCAATGGATGAATTGATAAAGATGTGTTCTTTTTTATAAAATGGAGTAGTATTCTGCCTTAAAGAAGGATAAACTTGAGACCTATTGAAACCGCATTGTTAAGTCAAACAAAAATGGAAATAAGGGCTATGGTAGATAGTAGAAATTGGGAAAGGGAAGAAAATGTTCAAATGAAGAGGGGAACAAGTGAGGGGGAAGAGGAAATGAAATATGGGACAAAAAAAGAGAATAGAGCGGAAAAAGGAAAAAGAAACTTTTATATATAAGGAAGAGAAAGGGAGTGGAAGGGGATATG
Source organism: Thryonomys swinderianus (assembly GCA_004025085.1). Lineage (NCBI taxonomy): Eukaryota > Metazoa > Chordata > Mammalia > Rodentia > Thryonomyidae > Thryonomys > Thryonomys swinderianus. The sequence continues at coordinate 26,186 of PVIC010023390.1, read as the reverse complement.
AAAAAAATAAGCAGCAAGATCATTATGTACAGGTACAAATTCTGTATTATTAATCTGATTATTATGTATATCTAAAACGTACCAATAAAAGTTTTTCTTTAAAAAAAATAACTTCTTGGGGCCGGAGGGTTAGCTCAGTGGTTCCGGCGCCTGCCTCGCAAATGCAAGGACCTGAGTTCGATCCCCGGTTACCACATATAATGCTGGGCGTGGTGGCTCACGCCTGTAATCCCAGCACTTGGGAGGCAGGGACAGGAGGATTGCTGAGTTCGCGGCGGCTTGCCTGGGCACCATAGTGAGCTCAGGGCCAGCCTGAACTACAAAGCGAGACCCTGTCTCCAAAAAGCAAAAAAAAAAAAACAAAAAAAAAAAACTTCTTGCCTCAGCCTCCTTAGTGGTGGGATTACAGACATGCACTACCTCACCTGTTCTCAAGTTCAGCATTGCAGAGGATATAAAATGTTTTAGTTGTGCTCGCTTCGGCAGCACATATACTAAAATGTTTTAGTTGGTTTAAGCAGAAGGGGATTAAGATAAGTGGGAGAAAGGGAGGATTGGGAGAAGGGATGTCATGCAAGGACATTTTCTTTTTTATTAGCAAATCTTGATTTGTTCAGGGCTAAAGGCTGGCTGGCCTTAAACTCACTCGGTGGCTCAAGATGGCCTCCAACTTGTGAGTGCTGGGATTACAGGCCTGAACCCCCCAAGCCCAGCTTTTGGGAAGCTTTTCAGAAGGAATGAGAGGGAATGAAAGGCTGTGGCAAGAGGAATGAGGTGAATTCAACACCAGCCTGAGATACCTACTGAGACCCTGTCTCAAAAAACAAAAAAACCAGCCGGGCGTGGTGGCTCACGCCTGTCATCCCAGCACTTGGGAGGCAGAGGCAGGAGGATTGCTGAGTTCGAGGCTTGCCTGGGCTACATAGTGAGCTCAGGGCCAGCCTGAACTACAAAGCGAGACCCTGTCTAAACCAAACCAAACCAAAACAACAACAAAAAACCCAAAAAAACCATACCAGGGGCTGGGGACTTAGCTCAGTGGTTCCAGTGTCTGCCTTGCAAGTGCAAGGTTCTAAGCTTGATCCCTGGTACCACATACCCTGTCTCAAAAACCAAAACCAAAACCAAACCAAAACAACCCAACAATTAGCCAAATCAAGCCAATCAACCAAACAATAAATAAAAACAAATCCAGAAAAATATGACAGAGCTGGGCTTGGTGGCACATGCCTATAATCTGAGAACTTTGGGAAGCTGAGGCAGGATGACTGTAAACTGGAGCCCAGCCTGGGCAGCTGAGCATGAACGTGGTGAAAACAAAAACAAATAGACAAGGGCCTGGGCGTATTCCTGTAGCCCATTGCAAAAGCCAGGGGTTCAATCTCTAGTCCAAAATCAAAGCAAAAAACCCACAGCAACAGCAAGAACCACAGCCATTGAAAAGGACAGGTCTGCAGGATGGCACTTGCCTCTGCTGTCAGAAGCTAGTTTGAACATGCCACTCTGCCCTGCATGTGCCTCCCCAGGCCTGCCCTTCCCTCTTCCTGCTTGGCTCACCCTCCCACCCTGCTGCAGGAGCCCTTCTGCTTCCCTGGTCCCACCTTGACTCCTTTCCTGTTCTGGCTTTCCGTGTCCTTGGCTCTACTGGACTTGAGTGGGCTTTGCATCTCACTGCCCACCCGCATCTCACTCCTGGCTGTGCAGCCTGTGGTTCAGACCCTGGATCTTTTTCTAGCCTCTTGCCTCAAACGCTGCATGCCTGTTACTTGCTCTGCAGAGCTCCAGGGCCTTTTTTTTTTTTTTTTTGAGACAGTGTCTCTCTTTGTAGTTCAGGCTGGCTCTGAGCTCACTATGGAGCCCAGGCCAGCCTCAAACTCAGCAAATTCTTCTGCCTCTGTCTCCCAAGCTCCAGGATGATAGGTGTAAGCCATCATGCCTGGCACTGTGGTATGTGATACCAGGGATCAAACTCAAGACCTTGTGTTTATGAGGCAAACACCGGAACCACTAAGCTAAGCCCCCGGCCCCAGTCCTTGATTTTATAGTAAATCAACAGGGTTTCAAATATTATGGAGTCTGCATGGAACTGACAAAAGGAGCTTTTTGCAGCCACATCCTACTGGATTTGAATTATGAGCTCTGACATTTAGCTGTCCTATAACCATGGATTGTTCTTTGTTTCTTTACTTTTGTTATCTGTAAAATGGAGCTATATTTTCTTCTTCACAAAATTGTCACGGGAGCCGGGCGTGGTGGCTCACGCCTGTAATCCCAGCACTCGGGAGGCAGAGGCAGGAGGAGGATTGCTGAGTTCGAGGCTTGCTTGGGCTACATAGTGAGTTAGGGGCAACCTGAACTACAAAGCGAGACCCTGTCAAAAAAAAAAAAAAGACTGTCAAGGGAAAGATACTAATCGTGCATTCAGAAACCATTTGAGCCTTATACTCACATGTAATATTCCTTGGGTTTTATTCTGATGCCCCGGTAGCGCTTCTGAAAAATATAAGGCAGGTCGTTATTAGGAAAAGACCTGGCACCCTGATTCGGTTGTAAATGCTCTTGAGTTCCAGGGACTGGGCTCTCGAGCCCCACAGCTGGGCAGGGCCAAGCCTTGAGCGTTTTGGCCAGAGCGCAGCGCAGGTCAGGACGAGGGCTTCGGGGTTGCGGGCGCAAAGCCGCGTCGCCCTTCATTCAGTTCTCCAAAGACGGGTGAGGATTAAACAAGGGCAGCACACCCCAGCGCGAAGTCAAAACCCAGATGCAGGGGAGGAGATCGGCTGTGTTGACAGAAAAGGATGTTGGAGCCAGGAAGGTCGAGGCGAGGAATAATGCTTCGGCCGCAGTGAAAGGCCAAGGGAGGGTAGGCCTCGCAGACCCAGCGAAAGGAATTTCGGTTCCTACCCGCTATTTTGGGCCTTGACAACGGTTCCACCAGAAAGAGCCCCACACCCCTCGGCCCGCCTCCCGCGGTGGAGATCGTACCATTTTGCCGTCACAGGTTTGGGCGTGGGTCAGGTCTAGTCCTGCAGAGCTAGCCGAGTTATTTAGTAGAAAAATTGATGATCTATATTACTAGCTCAGTCATCAGGTATTCTGGCTCACTTCTGGCTGCTTGGACCCTTTATCTTCCCTGGAGCATGTTGAGAAGCCGGCTCCGCTTCCCCCTGACTGTTCCACAGATGGAGCCTTCCGCAGCGGTGCGTAGGCGGCGAGCTCTACATAAACCCCGCTGCAGGAGGCGGAGCTGCTCAGTCCTCGAGGCGGCGTTTCTGTGAGGTAGAGGGAGTGTGCTGCTCGTCGGACTGTGCGCGTGCGCGGACATGGCCTCAAACGGTAGGTTGGGGCGCGAGGCGCTTCTTCCGCGCCTTGTTCTCTCACCGGTGGGTTTTGGGTTTTCGGTGGGGCTGGGTTAATGATCTTGTGCAATCTTTCGCAGCGCTGCGGCGGGGAGCGGTGGGAGAGGGTGGAAGGGGGAGGTCGATGTCGCCATTTTGTTTCGTTTCTCGGGCTCCTCGCGCGAGGGCCTGTCTTTCCTTCGCGGTCGATTTGCTTGGCAATTAGAGAAGGGGGCTTGTTTGCCATTTCGAGAGTCAGGGAGGGATGGGGGTGCCCAGGCCCCGCAGCCCCGTCCTCCATCCATCTCCCAGCCCCACGCTGGGCCCGCTTTGTCGCAGTGCTGCATCCGGGCACTCTGCGCGCGCACGCGCTCTCTCGTCCCCTCCCTCTTTTTCATGGCGCGTCTTTCCCTTCTCGGTCTCTTGTCAGTCCGGCTTTTTTGTCGCGAGACCCTCTGCGGTTGAGTACGCTGCGAACGTCGGGTTGGGCCTCGCCTCGCCGGGTCCCGGTGGGGAAAGGGCGGGACTTTTCCCGCCTGGTTGCCACGCGGCCGGGGGCGGGGGCTTGCAGTCAGGCCACGCTTGCGTTGAAGAAAGAGTGATGGGCCTTCGGAGTTGGGGTCCTGGTCCGAGTGTTTTCCCGCCTAAATTTCTTTTTTTATGAGGTGAGAACCGAAAGAAAAGGCCCCCCGAGGCCACAACCTCACCCGGTTCCTTTGTCCTTTCCTGCGGGGGAAGGGCCTAGTTTCCTGTACTGAGGACTTGAGCTGATGCTGCTAGTGCGTGTCTATCGTGGCATTTTAAGTGTTTTCTCCAGGCCAGGGATGCAGCTCAGGGGCACCCGCGTCCTGAGTTCGAACCCCGGCACCAAAACAAAAAAAAAAATGTTTCTCCTTGGGGAGGCTCTGAGGGACGCAGTATGTTCGAAAAACAGTCACTAGAGCCACAAGCCTGGGAATAGAAAAACCAGTTAACATTTGCCTCGAAATTAGAACCTTGATTATGTCATTTGGAGTCAAGGGTCTTGTGTTGGATACCTTGCTTTGCCCCATCACCTCACTTTTCCCTTTCTCCCACGTTGGTCAAAGGGTGGAAGAATGGCTCTTTTTTGTTTTTGTTTTGTTTTGTTTTGCTTTTTGAGACAGGGTCTCACTTTGTAGTTCAGGCTGGCCCTGAGCTCACTATGGTGCCCAGGCAAGCCGCCGCGAACTCAGCAATCCTCCTGTCTCTGCCTCCTGAGTGCTGGGATTACAGGCGTGAGCCACCACGTCCGGCAATGTGGTATGCGGTGTTGGTTGTTGGTGGGCGTGTCTCCACGCCCAGCATTATATGTGGTTACCGGGATCAAACTCAGGACCTTGCGCTTGCGAGGCAGGCGCCGGAACCACTGAGCTAACCCTCCGGCCCTGTTTTGTTTTTTGAGATAGGTAGGGTCATGGTATTGTGAACTCACTGTGTAGCCAGGCTGGCCTTAGACTCCTGCCTCAGCTTCCTGAGTGCTGGCATTACAGGCATGGACCACCACGCCTTGCAACATGGTTATTTTGGGGAGATTCTTTGGGTCTTTTAAGAGTGCCAGATTCTGAGCAGTACCGCCTTCGGTTTAACAAACCGAATCGTGCCAGGTGTGGTGGCTCACGCCTGTAATCCCAGCACTCGGGAGGCAGAGACAGGAGGATTGCTGAGTTCGAGGCTTGCCTGGGCTACATAGCGAGCTCAGAGCCAGCCTGAACTACAAAGCGAGACCCTGTCTCAAAAACAAACAAACAAACAAACAAAAAAACCCAAACCAAATCAGTGTTATTTAGCTCTGTGACTTTAGAGTATTTGTTACATGTTGGCTTATGGTAATATTTTTTTCTCAAGAGTGTGAAAGTGAAATACTAGGTTAATTTACAGCCGTTCCTGACAAATTGAATTTGGAGATAATTGTAGGTGTCCAACGAGATCCTTGGTTTTTCCAGTTATTAAGTCTTGGTCTCTGGAAATTTGTGGTTCTTTTTGAAGCAGGCTCCCACTATGGAGATCATGTTGTCCTTCTTTAGACAGTTCTGCCTCAGCCTGTCAAATTCTGGGATTTCAAATACGTGCTGTCATGCCATGCCACTCCCCCAAAACTGTAAGAATATTATTAGACTGTATTTAAGTAGTGTGTCAAGGAAGAATTCTGCTTTTAGAAAGCAATGAAATTTTGATTCACTTATTTGGAGGCTTTAGGACTTGAGGGATTTAGCACTGTTCCACTGTAAATTTTAGTGGAAGCTGAAAATAATGTAATTATATTTTTGTTTTGCAGACTATACTCAACAAGCAACCCAAAGGTGAGTGCCATGTTTTGAGCTTCAGAGTTTGTAGAGGTAAAGGTAATCTTAGCTTCTTTTTTTTTAAAGGTAAATTTTTCTGATTCAGTGTTTTATTTCTTTTTTCTAGCTATGGGGCCTACCCCACCCAGCCTGGGCAGGGCTACTCCCAGCAGAGCAATCAGCCCTATGGACAGCAGAGTTACAGTGGTTATGGACAGTCAGACACTTCGGGCTATGGCCAAAGCAGCTATGGCTCTTCTTACGGACAGACGCAGAACAGTGAGTCCCTTCAAGGGTTATCCAACCTTTTCTTGGTTTCTGACTGCTTTTTTAAAACCTGAAAAGGTGCTGAAATGTTGAAACTGTCCCATACTTTTTTTCTCTGACTCGATTTATCTCTTAGAACTTTTACTGGATTTGTAATTCTTTGAAGTAAAAATGCTTGCTTTTTTTTTTTTTTTTTTTTTTTTTTGAGACAGTGTCTCACTTTGCAGTTCAGGCTGGCCCTGAGCTCACTATAGCACTGGTAAGCCTCAAACCACAGCAGTCCTCTTGCTTCTGCCTCCTACATGCTGGGAGTACAGGTGTGAGCCCGCCCAGCATTGTGGTGTGTGGTACTGATTGATGGTGGGTGTGTGAGTTACCATGCCAGTATTGTTTATGTGGTCACCTGCATAGAACCAGGGACCCTGAGTTTGCAAGATGGATGCCTGAGCCATTGAGGTAAATCTCCATCCCTGTTTTGTGTTTTTGAGATAGGGTCTCATTTGATAGTTCAAACTGCCCTTGAACTCTTGGTGATCCTCCTTCCTCACAGTCTTCCAAGTGGGGATTACAGCGTGTGCCACTGTGCCAAGCTTGTGGTTGTCTATTTTCTAGACTTCTTAGTTATATTGAACTTTTTCCTTCTCACCAAGAAAGAGGATGTATTCTCTACAGGGAAAACCAGTTTAGTCTCATCATTATTACTTTGTTATGTGGTATTGGGAATTGAATCTAGAGCCTCTTCTGCGCTAGGCAGATAACTGTATGCAGTATCACTGAGTTCTATAGGATCTTGCAAAGTTGCCTAGGCTGTCCTTGAAATTGAGGTTCTCCTGCCTCAGCCTCTGAAGTAGTGACACATGCCACCCTCCTTGGTTTTTGAGTTGATTCTTACACTGGGGAAATTGTTTCCCTGAAAATACTTTAAGTCAGTACACTATACATCATATGAGACACAAAGAAGTTGAATTTACTCTTAAGGTCCAGAAGTGTAGATGATGTAGGTTGTCTTGTATAAACTGTACACATAGCAGCATGCTGAAATTCCCTTCAATTGAGATCTTTTAGGCTGTGTTGGCTCAGAGATGGTTTTCAGATAGGTGAAATGAAATTGGAATCATCATAGAGTAAAATTGGAATGTTATATTTGAGAGTTTAAAAGAAGAGTAGTTTTGAGTTGCAAGATTTGTTAGCCGTGTGTAAGCTTATCTTTCAGATATGGGAGAACATAAGGTAGTATGTAATTTTTCTTCAACTGCCTTTTTTTCTTGTCTTACAATTTTTATGATTCCCTTTTTCTTCATAGCAGGCTATGGCACTCAGTCAGCTCCCCAGGGTTATGGCTCCACTGGTGGTTATGGCAGTAGCCAGAGTTCCCAGTCATCTTATGGGCAGCAGTCCTCTTACCCTGGCTATGGCCAGCAGCCAGCTCCAAGCAGCACCTCAGGAAGGTAAGGTGTTGAGGGTTGAAGCTGAAAAGGAGAGGTGAATTGATGGGTTGGGGTGGTAAAGAGTAAGAGAATAAAAAACAAGGGGAGTGTTGGCCATACTATAGTTATACTTGTGGGTTTTTTTTCCCCCTCTATCCAGTTATGGCAGCAGTTCTCAGAGCAGCAGCTATGGGCAGCCCCAGAGTGGGGGCTATGGCCAGCAGTCTGGTTATGGTGGGCAGCAGCAGAGCTATGGACAGCAGCAAAGCTCCTACAATCCCCCTCAGGGCTATGGACAACAGAACCAGTACAGCAGTAGCAGTGGAGGTGGTGGAGGGGGTGGTGGAGGTAAGAAAGCATCTTTGGCTGTTTCCTACTTCGTTCATAGTCTCTTGTTTGGGCCTTATCCTAAAAGAGTTGTTGCCTCACTCATTCTTTTCTGGCACTGTTGATCATGTTGTTTGTTGTATTGGACACTGTTTCCCTTTTTTTTTGTTTGTTTTTGAGACAGGGTCTTGCTTTGTAGTTCAGGCTGGCTCTGAGCTCACTATGGAGCCCAGGCAATCCTCGAACTCAGCAATCCTCCTGTCTCTGCCTCCCGAGTGCTGGGATTACAGGTGTGAGCACCACGCCCGGCTGTTTCCCATTTTTTGATGCTGAGATTAAACCCAGGGCCTTGTCCATGCCAGATAGATTTTTTTTTGTTTTGTTTTGAGACAGGGTCTCGCTTTGTAGTTCAGGCTGGCTCTGTGCTCACTATGTAGCCCAGGCAAGCCTCGAACTCAGCAATCCTCCTGTCTCTGCCTCCCGAGTGCTCCAGATAGATTTTTGAAACTAAGCTACACACTTCTGTTCTTAAAACATCTTTTTTTCTTTGACAGGCAATTATGGCCAAGATCAGTCCTCCATGAGTGGTGGCGGCAGTGGTTATGGCAATCAAGACCAGAGTGGTGGTGGTGGTGGCGGCTACGGGGGAGGCCAGCAGGACCGTGGGGGCCGAGGAAGGGGTGGTGGCGGTGGTTACAACCGAAGCAGTGGTGGCTATGAACCCAGAGGTCGTGGAGGTGGCCGTGGAGGCAGAGGCGGCATGGGGTAGGTGTCTCATGAACCAGGGAGTATCTTTGGTGGGGAGTATGGAGGGTTGCATGAATCTCCCCTGAAGCCAATCCCCCCAGTGCATGGTTAGTATTCTTGTTTTACGGGAATCCATGAGGACTTTGATTTGGGGACACTGACTTTCTTTGTATATCCCCATTTTTGTGAGAACATGGGAGCCTGAATTTCTGTCCACATATCTGAGTAGACATTTGAGTGCTGATGCTTTTGTTTCTGAAAAAAAAATGCATAGTTTGTATGAATTAGTCACTGATATTCTAGGCAAATAACATGGAAGTAAATACTTCTTTCTTTGCAAGGGAAACTGATGAACCCACTCCTGGGAAAATAGTAGGGAAATTTGGTCTGTGTTTTCCTATGTGTCCTCCAAGGGAGTTGGTAATGGTTAACCTGACTTCCGCTTCCAGGAATTGGCTACTTTTCCCGTATTCTGTAGTCATTTGAATCCATGAGCTTGATTTGTATAGTTTGACTGACTTGTGATTTTGTGTGTGACTTTGTGGTTGATGGGGTCATTTGACTGAAGTGTGCACACCTTTGGGGCAAAATACTGCTGACAGTGGGTGGTATGTCACCTATTTGTTCCACTGTCCACCTTTCCCTGGTTAGTTAAAACAGCTTGTCCAACTGGATCTTCTTTCCTTACCTTCTTACTGAAGTTGAAATAGAGCCTTAGATTTGATTTAAAAATTTGTCAAATCTGTTGGTAAATACGAAGGACCCTACTCCCTTGAAAAGGGGAGGAGTGTCAGTGTAACACAATTTTTTGGAAAAAGTTGGTATTTATAATTTGTGTATGGTAAGTATTCAGAGGTGGGTGGGGGCAATCTCAGTAATGTACAGAAAATAAGGAAAACTCTTGTTGTGTGTTTAATGCAAAACTTTTAAAAAGAAAAACAACTGTTATGTGACTGTTAACCTGCTCTGCATTTTATGTGCCACAGGTATGAAAGGTGACATTGCAAAATACTCCGCTCTTCTCGCAGTGTAGAAGGGGTGACCCCGGGGATGGGGGTGATCAAACAGCTCAGTAGTTAGGGTAGGGCTTAGCTAAGTTTGTCTTGCTTTAAGGGAAAATTGCCTTTGGTTTTGACTTTTTATGGAATGGGGTTGGGTCTGCTTGCTGCTTTCAAAGCAAAAACCACAAATACGTGTTCAGGGCTACCCCAGCCTGGTGTGAAAATGTCTTCTGGGTACATTGGGGGTAGGGTTTTTAAACCAACTACTGGGTTGTCAACTACTCGCCACAAGAGGAAAAAAACATCTGCTACGTCGGAAGAACAGCCAAGGAAAATGGGTCGTTTTTTTTCCAGAGGAAATAGATACATAACCTTTTAAAGCAAAATTCTTAAACTGTGTCTGAGAAACTGCACACGTGTGTGTGACGTGCTCAAAGGTCAGACAAGGATCGGTCAGGAAGGAATGTATGTTAGTGGCCACTTGTATCTTTTTCCCAAATACCTCCCCATGTTTGGGGAATGTTAAAACAAAACACCCTTTTGTAGCCGTTGGAAGCTTCATGTCCTTTCTTCTAACTTGTCTTCTCCAGCGGAAGTGACCGTGGTGGCTTCAATAAATTTGGTGGTAAGTGAACAGAGTTTCCAAAATTCCCAACTCCCAGCAATGCTTTGTCTGATTGTTCATTTGCAGATGTCTTAGTGTGTTAAGTGTCACAGGTTTTGAAGTGTCCATTTCCACCTCTGGAAGGGGTAGGGGAGGATGCCACCTGCTGCCAGATGTGTTGTTAACATGGAGGCAGGCAGGTTAAGACTTGGGACTCATCTGTACCAAATTGGTTTGACTTGTTTCGTAGAGGTGTCTAGTAGGCCTCTTGACGGGTGGTGCCACACATGGCACACAGTGGTTACCATCATGAGAAACGAGTGTGTGCTGGGACATGTACCAACTTGGCTTTTTAGGATCTTTTTGATCATTTATGTCCAAAGCTAGTGTGTGTGTATGTGTGTGTTAACAACCTCCAAATGTTTGAATTCTGGGAGAAGGACATGAAATAATGCCTTACCCTGAGGATGGTGAAGTTGGTATATATTTTTATGTTAAGTACTGAGTGGCGTCAATGTAATTCTACTTATGTTCTGAACTTGAGCAAATAGAAACTAGCTCTGAAAAGGAAGGTGTGGATTACTTCAAGAAAGGTTGGGAGCATGTGTGGCTCATGGGAAATAACCAGGTCTTAAACAGCACGAACTGAATTCATGGAAAAATGGCAAATTTGAGAAGTCTCAGTAAGCCGGAACTTTTCTGGTTTGGTTAACTAACAAAATGTTTCTTGATTTGTTTCAACACTTAAAAGCCAAAGGCTTGGGTTCATGATTTTTAGGTGTCATTGCGTGTGGGTACAATATTTACATCTGACAAATTCAGATAAACATTGGTCAAAGATGGTCTCTGGAAAAAAAATAGAGGCTGCATTATGGAAATAAGATTTCTGGTCTGTTCCCTGGGACATGCTTTAAAATACAATAGCTATTGTTTTTTTATTTTCATGTGGATTTGGGGAAACTTAACATGGTTTAAAGAATGGTTTCTAAAGATAAAATTAAAAACTACTCCACAAGGGATGTCTTTGGTGTTAAAAAGTTTGGAGAACTGGATGGATGCACATCACATTGCTGGTGGTGAGCCTGTCTCTCGGGTGAGAGAACAGGGCCAAACTATGAGTTGGTTTGTTAACATTAATGGGTCCCCTCCGGTCCCCCTTGCCCCAAGTCTGTGCTGAGGACATTTCCCAGCCCAGGCTGGGGGGAGGTGGCATTTTCTGAAGTGCTGGACTTGTTCCTGTGGGGACTGAAGTTACAGATCTTGGGAAAGGGCCTGTGATTTCCCCCAGCCTGTCTTCAATTTTCTCTGGGCAAGTCAAGGGCAGGGTTTGAAGTGAGGCTATGAGCACTTACTGCTCTATTGTAAGAATTTGAATTTAGTATATTATTTTTCTTTGTCCTTTCCAGTTGACTAACAGCTCCTCTTTTCCTTGTTTTTATTTTTTTCCTTTTTTTCTTTTTTCTTTCTTTCTTTCTTTTTTTTTTTTATGTCACTTAAGGCCCTCGGGACCAAGGATCACGTCATGATTCTGGTGAGTTCACTGGTGGAATGAAGGAATGTCTAACATCAATTACATTTTACTTACATGTTCTTTGAAACTGAAAGAGGAGGGAAGAGAGGTTAGAGTAACTATTGTCAGCAGTTCATAGGTGGGTCCAGTATGTACCGTGTCAGAATTGCTTAGAGGAGCAAGTTCTCTTCATCAGCATTTGGTGGTCTGAGGGTGAAGGTCCACACTTGGGACAAGAGTCAGGCGATGCTGATGCATCTGATTGATGCTTCAGAACTGTTGGGTTCAAGTAGTAGTTTTTTGAAATGTGGCTCGTTCCAAGTTAGTGGATAAAATCAGTGAATGAAAGACTTGGGTGAGTCACAGAGGAAGGAAAGAATGTTGACTTGCTTGTATTCGTTTTGGTTTACTATAATTTACAATAGTTTCTTACACTAGAGGATCTTTAATTGAAAGTAAATTAACACTGATGTGCTTGTTTGATCTTGGGCAGTTAACTCTTTATCCGTTTTCAGTACTAGGGTTTAACATGTTTCATAGGGTAGTTGTAAAGTAAAACTAAAATTTATGAATGTTTATAGAAAGCAAGTAATCACATAGAAGGGGTACTTAAGAATTACCCTTTGGCTTTCTAACCAGAATCCAAAATGCTACTGGACTGGCCCAAGGATTTTTAGTTAAGTGATGCCTTGCCTGCCTCTTAAGCACAAGGTCCTGAGTTGGATCTCTGGTACCAGTGTGGGGGTGAGGGAAAAAACCAAAATGATACTGGACTGGTACCGACTGGCTTAGAGATTTTCTCTCAACATTTTAATAGTATTTTTCAAAGTTAGATACTGAGTTACTTGTTTTACTTATTTTTATCTTTGTTTTTTCTTGCCCTCTTAATTTTTATTTCCTGTGTTCAAAAAGCAGAACAGGATAACTCAGACAACAATACCATCTTTGTGCAAGGCCTGGGTGAGAATGTTACAATTGAGTCTGTGGCTGATTACTTCAAGCAGATTGGCATTATCAAGGTATTTATTTATGTAGCAGAATAGATGTGTAGGTTTTTATCAGTGTTGCATTTGGATTTCACAAGTATTTTCAAAAATATGCTGTAATCCAAATTAGTTATCCCTCCCGCCTTTAAAATTTTGAGATTGAAATATGGCTAAATTGTCTAGGCAGAATTTGAATTTGGCAATGCTCTTGCCTCATCCTTCTTTAGTGCTGGAATTACAGGCGTATACCACACACCCAGCCTAAAAGTAAGTCCTAATGGTTGCTAACAGTAAAAACAATACTCTTATCTGGGATCCAACCCCGGAATGCTCTGCTGAACTGTATATATTCGTAGCCTTCTTTATTAATTTTAAATTGTTTTTGGCTAAGTTATCCAGGCTGACCTCACTTGCTGTCCTCCATGGTCAGCCTCTTTGGTTTTGTCTTTGAAACAGGGTCTTGTTTTGTAGTGCATGCTGGCCCTGAATTTATCATGCAGCCCAGGCAAATGATCTCTTCCTCCTGTCTCCCCAGTGCTGGGATGACAGGGGTGTGCCTGATAACTTGGCTGAAGCAAAAGATTGTTGCCAGCTCATTTTGTCAAGCCTTTTGTCACTTTTGAAGAAATGGCATAGACCATGGTTTAATTTGGATTACACGTGAGATAGGAAGAAGTAACTGGGGAAAGGGTGGCTAAAGTTTGGTAAGTCTAAGTTCTAGAGGAATAAGAAAGGAGTGATTCTGCGTCCATAGATTGAACCAACTGCATTGAAGTACTTGGAAAAAGAAATTGTACTAAACTTGCCTGGACTTTTTTTTCCCTCTGAGACAGGGTTTCCTAGTGTAGTTCAGGGTGACCTAAGCTTAACTGTTAGGTCAGTGTAGCCAGTCTGGCCTTGAATCTGAGATCCTCCTGCTTCAGCCTCATCAGTGCTGGAATTTCAGGCATGTGCCATCATGCCTGGTTCAGGCTCTTTGTTATTCCTAAAAAATACCACAGTGTGGCCGGAGGGTTAGCTCAGTGGTTCCAGAGCCTGCCTCGCAAGCGCAAGGTCCTGAGTTCGATCCCCGGTAACCACATAGAATGCCAGGCATGGTGGCTCACGCTTGTAATCCCAGCACTTGGGAGGCAGAGACAAGAGGATTGCTGAGTTCGCGGTGGCTTGCCTGGGCTTCATAGTGAGCTCTCAGGGCCAGCCTGAACTACAAAGCGAGACCCTGTCTCAAAAAAAAAACAGTGTGATGACTTAGTAGTGTGTTTATGTTGTGGTTAAATATTACTAAGTAAATTAGAGTTTTTTCTTTTTGATGTGTGTGTTAGAGATGGATTCCTGAGCCTTGTGCATGCTGGGCAGGTGGTACTCTACCAGTGTGGGGCCCCTGTTCCCAACTGATTGAAAGTGTGCAGGAAGATGTGTGTAGGTTCTGGGCTCTGTAATGTGAAAGATGTGAACATAAATGGATGGTGTGAAATGAGGAGTTCCTGGAAGCAGTCTCATCCCCTGAGGATATAAGGGTTGGCTGCTTTGTATCCTCTAAATTTAATACCTTGTTTTGCTTTTTTCAGACCAATAAGAAAACCGGACAACCCATGATCAATTTGTACACAGATAGGGAGACTGGCAAGCTCAAGGGAGAGGCAACAGTCTCATTTGATGATCCTCCTTCTGCTAAAGCAGCTATTGATTGGTTTGATGGTACGTGTGAGAAAGTTGGTAGAGGTGGGGGTAGGGTATTAGCCGTAGGCTATATTTTGAGGGCCTTTTGTGTTTTCTAGCACTTTACTGTAATTTTAACATAATAGTCTCCATGTTTGCTAACTATTAGTTTAGAAACTTTCAGGGATGCAGTTCTCTCAGATTATATCGGGTATTGATCTGTAGATTGTTCTGGGATTGTATCAGGGCCTTACATTCTGACTGAGCTGTATCCCTGACATGAAAATCTTTGTATTTCACATTTTAGGTAAAGAATTCTCCGGGAATCCTATTAAGGTCTCATTTGCTACCCGTCGAGCAGACTTCAATCGGGGTGGTGGCAATGGTCGAGGGGGCCGAGGGAGAGGAGGTAAGAACCTGATGGTATTAGGAGTGATGGAGGCAAGGTGCAGATCCAAGGATTTTTGTAGAAAGGGTTACATTAACCAGACTCAGACCATGTTTGCTTTGCCTGTACTAGGACCCATGGGCCGTGGAGGCTATGGAGGTGGTGGCAGTGGTGGTGGTGGCCGGGGAGGATTCCCTAGTGGAGGTGGTGGCGGTGGAGGACAACAGCGAGCTGGGGACTGGAAGTGTCCTAATCCGTGAGTGAAACTTTTTTGTCTTAGTCACCTTAGGTGTGAGCCCTTGGACAGTGCAGTTGAACCGTGGGTATCTTCTGAACTAACACATGTCAGGGCCACATTGCTAAGGGAAAGTTTGATGGAGAGGTCAGATAGACTCCTCTCCAGTGAGAGATAACTCCGGTCCACAATTTCCAGTGGGTAACTGCAACTGGACAGTGCCAGATGCTGATACTGATACAGTGGGGCTGCTGGCTGAAATGGCTACGTGGGTAGCATGGTGTGTGCAGTGGATATACTGGACAAAGGGACTGACTGTTATGCTACAGTTTAAAACTTGGAATGGTTCTGAAGTTCCCCATTTTGAAACTGGTTGACTCATGAGAAACAAACTCCAGATGAGAGGGGATACCTTTGTGGGAAAAGGTAATGGAATAGATTCAATAATTATAGCTGGGTCCCTGGCTATGTTCTGAGAAATCTTTTTGTGGAGTCTTCCTATAATTCTGTCTTTTCCTTAGTACGTGTGAGAACATGAACTTCTCTTGGAGGAATGAATGTAACCAGTGCAAAGCCCCTAAACCAGATGGCCCAGGAGGTGGTCCAGGAGGCTCCCACATGGGTAAGAGACCTAGTTTTAAAGAATTGGGTATTTGGGCTGGAGATTTAGCTCAGTGGTTCCGGTGCCTGCCTCAGAAAGCGCAAGGTCCTGAGTTCGATCCTGGTAACCACATACAGTGCTGGGCATGGTGACTCACGCCCACCAGCAATCAATACCACATACCACAGTGCTGGGCATGGTGGCTCACTTGCCTGTAATCCCAGCACTCAGGAGGCAGAGACAGGAGGATTGCTGAGTTCGTGGTTTGCCTGGGCTACATAGTGAGTTCAGGGCCAGCCTGAATGACAAAGTGAGACCCTGTCTCAAAAAAAAAAAAAAAAATTGGGTATTTGTTCAGGAGTAGTACTAGAATTTAGAGGTTTTATCTTATTTTTAAATTGTAATATCTAGTACTGGAGACTAGGGCCTTCACACTGAACTGTCTCCAGTCTTTTTTATATTGAGATAGGGTCTTTGGGGCCAAGGATTTAGCTTAGTGGTTCTGGCGTCTGCCTTGCAAGCGCGAGGTGCTGAGTTCAATCCCTGATGCCACATACCACAGTGCTGGGTGTGGTAGCTCAAGTCTGTAATCCCAGCACTCGGGAGGCAGAGGCAGGAGGATTGCTGAGTTCGAGGCTCAGCTGGACTACATAGTGAGCTCAGGGCCAGTCTGAACTACCAAGTGAGACCCTGTCTCAAAAAAAAAAAGGGTCTTTTTAAGTTGTTCAGGATAGGCTGGAACTTGGGGTCCTGCCTCACCCTCCCTCAGTGCTGGGATTATAGGCATGTATTACCAGCACTTTTAGTTAATGCTTAGTTTTTGAGCCAGGAAAGCTGTTGGAGGTAGGAATATGGGGATCTAATATGTATCTTTTGTCCTAGGGGGTAACTATGGAGATGATCGTCGTGGTGGCAGAGGAGGCTATGATCGGGGCGGCTACCGGGGCCGTGGAGGGGATCGTGGGGGCTTCCGAGGTGGCCGGGGTGGTGGGGATAGAGGCGGCTTTGGCCCTGGCAAGATGGATTCCAGGTAAGACTAAAATAAAAAAATAGAGCACTTGAATAGAGGGTGTGGGACAGCAACGATTTTGTTCAGAAAGTAGATTGATTCTTTGGATAGACAGCAGGAAAGATGGGAAAGAGCTGAGTCTTTTAAAAAAAAATTTAAAATTGTGAAATAGGTACATTTTATGTACACAGCATGATCACACTCAACATTGAGAATTTGTATATGACACGACTTAATTTTCATTTTTTTCCTATTTCCCTACCCACCCTATAGCACTTCCACCCCTATATACATGAGTTCGTTTTCGCTCTCTTTTTTTTTTTTTGTGAGACAGGGTCCTCCCTTTGTAGTTCAGGCTGACCCTGAGCTCACTATGTAGCCCAGGCAAGCCACCGCGAACTCAGCAATCCTCCTATCTCTGCCTCCCAAGTGCTGGGATTATAGGCGTGAGCCACCACACCCGGCACTGTGGTATGCAGTATTGACTGTTGGTGGGCGTGAGTCACCATGCCCAGCATTCTATGTGGTTACTGGGATCGAACTCAGGACCTTGCTCTTGCGAGGCAGGCGCCAGAACCACTGAGCTAAATATCCGGCCCTGTTTTCTCTTTTTTTAACCATCACAATTTTTTCCTTCCCCTCGATACCCCTACCCCCCATTTCCCTTAGGATATTTTCTATTTTATAGTGTCTGTCATACATTCTAGGACTTATTTACATTTTCACTTTCTCATACCAGAGAAAAGATAGGGTATTTACACATCTGTTCTGAATCTTAAACTTAATTGGGTGGTGAGGGGAAATAGGAGCTGGTCCCCCTTACAGAGGCAAGACATTTGCTTGATTATAAAGGAGACACAAGTGGGAAGAAGGGTGGGAGTGGGGGTGAAGGGATGTGTAAACCAAATTAATGGCCTTTTTTCCCTTCTGCAGGGGTGAGCACAGACAGGATCGCAGGGAGAGGCCATATTAGTCTGGCTCTGGGATTCTGGAACAACTTTTCTTCCCTGTACCCAGTGTTAACCCTTGTTATTTTGTAACCTTCCAACTCCTGTTCACCCATGGATTTTTGTGTCAGACTATGTAATTGTAACCATACCTCTGGTTCTCATTAAAAACCATCATTTTAGTTAAGTTTTGTTCCTCTTGGCCCTCTTCACTTTGCTGGAGGATTGGGTTCATATCAAGAACATGAATTTTCTTTTTTGAAATCATCGTGCATAGCAGTAATTGGAATAATTTGTTCTTGCCCAGCAGGGACCAGAGTAATGTTTGATACTTGACTCAAAGGAGGAAGGGACAAGAGGTGTCCTTGAAAGTAGAGATTACTTAAATCATAGCAAAATTGGCTATAAAGTGAGATAGATGAAAAACATGATGTATTAACCTTACATTTGCCCATTTAGGCGTTTTATCGCATTTACATGTTCTTAGTTACTGTTTATAGTAGCTTCACCATTTTAAGAACTAAGGAGTCTTTTGAGGTTCAAGTGAAGTTTTTCTTTAGGACAGCATTCTGATCTGTCAGAGGGCACATAGCCAAGTTGAGTTTTTCATACGGAAGAGATAACATGGGGCTGTGGCAATTCCTGGTTGTCCTAATCCAAGGCTGAACCCTGGGAGAGAGACCAACCATTCACTTTCTGAGCTGAAAGTTAAGTGCATCATGAGTTATGTATCGCCCTCAGAATCAGAAGTCAGGATTCAATTCTTTTCTGATTTCATATGTTGACACTTTCATTCTGAAGCCATTGTGCAGGATGTCTTATTAATACCAAACTTTTCTGTTTACTTAGTCCTAAGTAAAATGCTTACTGGAGAAAGAATGAGAGGAGGTGATAAAGGGGGAAGATTGCTGCTGAGGAGTGCTGCCTAGTTTAGGGCATAGGTTTGGGAGTGCAGCTGTTCCCAGGCAGACAGTGGGTCTGTCTCAGTGTGTTGCTTTCTCGCCCTGCCTCTGTCGAAAGGCCTGAGATATTGGTATTTTGAGATTCAGCCTAATCTCTGACTGGGGATGTGAGGGTGGGAAGCTGTCCTTTAAAAGGGAGTGTTGAGTTTTTGATGGTGGTTGGTGCACACACTTGGGGAGGCTGAGGCAAGGATTGTTGTGAGTTCAAGGCCACAGGAACTGCATGGTAAAACTCAAAAATAAGGGAACATTGGAGGACATTTGATGTTAGCATATGTTTTAGCTGGTCCCCAAAGACTTTGCTTGTAAAACAGTTTGGTAAGTATGTCCATATGTGCCAACCAGTTGTATGACCCAAGTCTATAATACAGAACTAAGATCAGGCTGTTTGTGGTGCTATACTCCGGAGACCCAGACAGGATTGCTGAGAATTTGAGGCTAGTTTACACCCCATCTGAAGCAACAAAGAAACCCACAAAAAGCAAACAGACAAACCTGAAAATCATAACCAAGGCAAAGGTGGTTTTGAGTTATGGTGGTGCTGGGAAACAAGCTGAATGCTACTCTTGTCATAGATCTGTACGAGCCCCACCCAGAGAGGAGTTTGTGGCGCTTCGTAGTGTAATTTGTAAGACAAGAGCCATAGCTTTCAGATGTGTCTTAAGATCTATAGCTGGGAAGTGCTTCTGTGCTGTTGGAAGTTTTCTCCCCTTTTTTTTTTTTTTTTTTCTTGAGACAAGGTCTGGCTTTGCAGGTCAGGCTGGCCCTGAGCTCACTATGTAGCCCAGGCAAGCTTCAAACTCAGCAGTCCTCCTGTCTTTGCCTCCTGAGTGCTGGGGATTACAGGCGTGAGCCACCAGGTCTGGCACTGTGGTATGTGCTATTGATTGTTGGTGGGCATGAGTCTCCACGCCCAGCATTGTATGTGGTTTTCCGGGGATCGAACTCAGGACCTTGGGCTTGCGAGGCAGGCACCGGAACCACTGAGCTAACCCTCCGGCCTTTCTCTTCCATTCTTATCATCATGTCTCTTTTTTTTTTTTTGAGACAAGGCCTCGCTTTGTAGTTCAGGCTGGCACTGAGCTCACTGTAGCCCATGCAAGCCTGGAACTCAGCAATCCCCCTGCCTCTGCCTGAGTGCTGGGATTAGGGGCGTGAGCCACCACGCCCCGCACTGTGGTATGCAGTATTGATTGCTGGTGGGTGGGAGTCTCCATGCCCAGCATCATATGTGGTTACCGGGGATTGAACTCAGGACCTTGCACTTGCGAGGCAGGTGCCTGAACCACTGAGCTAACCCTCCAGCCCAGTTTTCTCCCTTTCTTGTTGGAGGTTGACCCAGAAGCTCTTTAAAGTATGGTGAAGTATATTCTATGGGGAAGAGTCCTTCACCTTTAGATTTCTGGTGATTTGAGGCAGAAAAACCTTGCCCTGCTTAAAAAGCAAGCTCCTTTACCTTCCCCCTGTAGAAGGAATTGTTGGAATGATTGAGTGTTGAAGAGGAAGATCAGAGCAGCCCAGGCAAGGTTTTGGCTCAGCTTGCTGGACTGATCTCTTCTCCATCTATTACTGCCCGAGCCTCTCAGGTGCTAGGAGGACTGATGAGTGCCATCACACTTGGCTTGTAGTATGTGTGTGTGTGTTTAT
Source organism: Thryonomys swinderianus (assembly GCA_004025085.1). NCBI lineage: Eukaryota > Metazoa > Chordata > Mammalia > Rodentia > Thryonomyidae > Thryonomys > Thryonomys swinderianus. Next base: position 6,231 of record PVIC010023390.1, on the reverse strand, counting down.
TTTTACTTATTATTTATTTAGGGGTACTGAGTTTGAACCTAGGAGCTTTGTAGTGAGCTAAATCCTCAACCCCCCTTTATAATTTTGAAACAGGGTCTTGGTAAATTAAGTTGTCCAGGCTAGGCTTGAATTTGTGATAGTCTTGCCTCAGCAGAGTGCTGAGATTACAGTAGGTATGTGCAGCACACACTGTTTATAGTAGCTTCACCTTTTTTTTTTTTTTTTTGAGACAGGGTCTCGCTTTGTAGTTCAGGCTGGCCCTCAGCTCCCTATGTAGCCCAGGTAAGCCTTAAACTCAGCAGTCCTCCTGTCTCTGCCTCCTGAGTGCTGGGATTACAGGCGTGAGCCACCATGCCCAGCACTAGCTTTACCTTTTTAAGAACTTAGAGACTTGAGGTTTCCAGCCATCATTTAGTAACTGAAAACTGATCTTGTGTTTTAATTGTTGAGATAGGGTTTTGCTAAGATGCCTAGGCTGATCTGGAATGTATAACCTGTCTGTGGGTAGTGGGCAGGTATGTACCACTATGCCTGGATACATTTTTTATTTCTGCTGCTCGTGATTGAACCCAGAGCCTCACATACCAAGCACTTGGTCTACCACCAAACTACACACCTAGTACCCCCTCTTACTACTTTCTTCTTATTCCTACAGGAAATGGAGGAGTCTTATGTGCTGCCCAGGCTGGTGTTGAACTCCAGGGCTCTAGCAATCTTCAGTAGCTGTGGCTATAGGCACATGGCTTTTATGCCTGACAACAACTTGGGTTCTTACTTGATTTTTTTTTTTTGAGACATGGTCTCACTTTGTGGTTTAGGTTGACCCTGAATTCACCAGTCTTATCCTTGAACTTGCAGCAGTCCTCCTGCCTCTACCTCCTGAGTGCTGGGATTACAGGTGTGAGCCGCCATGCCTGGCTGTTTTTTTTTTTTTTGAAGCAGGATCTCACCATCTGGTTTAGTCTGGCTTTGAAGCTACTGTATAACCAAGGCTGGCCTGAATGTTAGTCCTCCTACTTCAGCCTCATGTATTAACATGCATGAAGTATCAAACATGGTTTCAATTCAATTTGCATTCCTTTTTTATTTCTGGTACTTGGAATCAGACTTGGGATCTTGCACTGAGCAGGCAGGCATGGCACCATGAGCTATGTCTCCAGTCCCAGTTTGCATTCTTGAAGCACTCAGTGTCCCACTTAGTGAGACAGGATAGCTGGGATTGTGAGAGGTGCTGCATTTCTGTTGGCCTCCTCCCTTAATTTTGTTTTTGGTTCTCCCTTTCAGCTTTTCTTCCATTGCAAACAGGGCCTGACTAGGTTTCAGTAGCTTGGGTGTAGGGCGGATGTTAAGTCAGTAACAGATGAGGAGTTCCCAGGAGATCGCACAGTGATTATATCTATAGATAGGTGTCTTCACACTTAGTCTCCCCCTCCAGGCTTGTCATTGGTATTTATAAAGTGACTTTTTAAAGTTTTTAATTTTTTTTTTTTTTTTGAGACGGTCTTGCTTTGTAGTTCAGGCTGGCCCTGAGCTCACTATGTAGTCCAGGCAAGCCTGGAACTCAGCAATTCACCTGTCTCTGCCTCCCGAGTGCTGGGATTACAGGTGTGAGCCACCATGCCCTGAGCCACCACGCTTGGCACTGTGGTATGTAGTTTTGATTGCTGGTGGGCGTGAGTCACCATGCCCAGCGTTGTATGTATGTGGTTACTGGGGATCGAACTCAGGACCTTGTGCTTGCAAGGCATGTGCTGGAACCATTAAGCTAAATCTCCGGCCCTCTTTTTTTTTATTGGTATATTATATGCACATATCACGATGACCACATGACAATTGAATTTATATTAGTATATGATACAACTCATTTTTCCCCCTTCCCTACATGCTCTACCCCCTGCCCCTATATACACAAGCATTGTTTCCTTTTGTTTACCATCCTTCTTTTTCTTCATTTACCCCAAGCCCTATTATCCTTTGAATATTTACTGTCTCACAATATCAATCATGCATTCTAGAACACATAACTTCAGTTTCTCATATCAGAAAATATATTTACACATCTATGACCTATTTGTTTGACTTATGAGTATGTCCTGAAGGTACATCCATTTGAGTATGAATGATTCAATCTTTTTTTTCGATCTCATTCTTTATGGCAGAGTAATACTCCTTTTAATAAAAAACATCTTTATCCAGTCTAGAGTTGATTGGCATTTGGGTTGTCTAGATTTAGCTATCACAAACTGAGCTGCTATAAACATGGGTGCACCTATGTTGCTGTGATTGAATTTTGTAATTCTTTTGTGTATATCCCCAGCAGGAGAATAGCACGGTCAAATGGAAACTAATCCTAGTTTTTTGAGGAATCTCCACACTGACTTCCATAGAGGTTGGACCAGTCATTTCCACCAACAGTGGAGAAGGGTTCCTTTTTTTCTTCACAACCTCACCAGCATTTGTTGCTGGCTAATTTTGTGATAGCAGCCATTCTTTGTGGAGTGAGATGAAATCTCAGGGTTGTTTTCACCTGCATCTCTCGAATAGCCAGTGATGTTGAACATTATTTCATGTACTTAGCTGCTTTTACCACTTCCTCTGAAAAATGTCTGTTCCCTTCAGATGCCCATTTTTAAATTGGGGGGGGGACTGATTTTTTAAGCTGTTTATATACTCTAGATAGTAGCTCTTGGAGGAATTACTGGTAAAGATTTTTTATACTTTGGCATAATGTCCTAGGTTCTCCCTTTTTTTTTTTGAGACAGGGTCTCACTCAGTAGTTAAGGCTGCCCCTGAGCTCACTATTGTAGCCCAGGCAAGCCTCAGACTCAGGAGTCCTGCCTTTTCCTCCTGAGTGCTGGAATGACAGGTGTGAGCCACCATGCCTGGCACTGGTTTGTGGTACTGCTTGCTGGTTGGTGTGAGTGACTGTGCCCTGTATTGTTTATGGTTACTGGGGATCGAACTAGGGACCTTGTGCTTGCTAGGCAGGCACCAAAACCACTGAGTCAAATCCCCGGCCCCTCTCCCATAATACTTCATTATGTATGTATAACACAGTTTAAAAATCCTATGAAGTGGGTGCTTTGGTGGTTTTCCTGTTGTAAGTACTTCAGTAAAGAGAATGTGGATGTCTTTGGCCTTGATTTCAGGCCCCTCCCTTCCTTGAGACAGTATCTTCAGGATCTTACTGCTGTGCAGAGTTGAACTCCGTATGTAACCCAAGCTGGTCTCAAACCTGTAATGATCCTCCTGCCTAAGTGCCAGGACTACAGGCATGTGCCACCACCCCCAGACAAAAAGTGCTTAATTCTAAAACAGGATATTGCTGCGTTACCCGGGCTGGGCATGAGCTCACAGTTCTGCCCTGGCAGCCCCGATAGTTGGGACTACGGGTGTATTGGTAAGGATAGACTAGAAGAAATCAGATTGTTCATGAGCAGGGATTTTGATCCAGAAGAAATAGCGTCCTCTGCTGATAATATTCTCACTGTTCCTTGGGTTGTAGCCTTTGCTCTGAGTCATGGTGCTCTGTGTGGGAGAGCTCTAACTTGGAAATGGTTGGACACCAGGGTGGGAGCTGGAGCTGGGGAAGGAGATTTTTGGCTGTACTGTGTCAGTGAGTGCTGCTGCCTAGTGGAGAAGGGTTCCCAGGTTAGGAGGGTGGGATGGGGTGAAAGTGAGCTTTGGCGAGGGTGGCATCTTGACTGTACACATCACTGAGGATGGTGGTGTTGTGCAGCTGTAGGTTCTGAAGCTGTTTTCATGTAGTATCCTGGGCTTGACTGCAGCTCTTGGAGTAGGGACAGTGATTCTAGGCTGACAGGGGCTTACTTTGTTTTCATCATCTGGACTGACGGAAAGATGCCTGTTTAGTGTAGTGTATCCTTGAGAAAAGACAAATACCTGTTAGTGTGGGAAGATTTCTGCAAACTTGGATCAGTCTGAGATGGCTGGAACCAAATCTTCTCTAAGTTCAATATACAGATGGAGTGTCCTTACCTAAAATGCTTTGGGTGAGATAAGTTTTGTATTTAAAATTTTCTACCTTTTTTTTTTTTTTGAGACAGGGTCTCGCTTTGTAGTTCAGGAGTTCAGGCTGGCTCTGAGCTCACTATGTAGCCCAGGCAAGCCTGGAACTCAGCAATCCTCCTGCCTCTGCCTCTGGAGTGCTGGGATTACAGGCGTGAGCCACCACGCCTGGCACTGTGGTATGCGGTATTGATTGTTGGTGGGCATGAATCTCCATGCCCAGGATTGTATGTGGTTACTGGGGATCGAACTCAGGACCTTGCGCTTGCGAGGCAGGCGCCGGAACCACTGAGCTAACCCTCTGGCCCTATAATTTTTCTACTTTTGAAGTACTTGAGTGCCTCATAAACAAGGACTTTTATATGTACCTTGTACAGGAAACCTGTAATTTTTTTAGCTAAAGCCTTTTATTAACTTGTTTTCTGATTTGTTGAAACATTTAAGTTGGACAGCAATCTCACAGTAATGTCTGCAAAGTGGCTGGGTATGAGACCTCAAGCACCACAAACATCTATCTGAAGGGCACTCTTTAAGGCCATTTTCATTGACCTTATGCTATTTGAGAACAACCGGCTCACCTTTCTCATGGTTGTCCTTTTGGGTGTGATGTAGATGACACAAGATGAAAGGTGGCCCCTTTAGAGGGTGGCAGTGGAGTGTGTCCATCGTCACTTGTTTATAGCCAAGGTCAGCCTCTGCTGAACAGGAGGAATGCCTTCCTCGTCCTGGGTCTCACCTTTACATTTTCTGTAGCATCTGTGGGTTCAGCCTTGAGCATGATGGCCTTCCTCTTCAGGGTCTTTACGATAATTTGTGTCTTAATGGAGATTCCATTCCAAGCTCATTTAAAAAATAAAATCTATGGATGGGAAGGGGTGGTGCACAGGCCTGGGGCCAGAGACAGGTTTGAAGATCCTCCTCAACCTGCAGGTGATTTTATGTAGTTTGGTATGTCTGGACAGGACATGCAGTCAGATGTAGAAGTTTCCATTTGTCATGCTTAAAAACATTTTGGATTTTTTGTTTAGGGATTCTTAACTTGTATGAATACATAAATACTATGTACTATCCTGTAGGCCAGAACCACATGTGTGCATGTATAGGTAAATGCTTGGGCACAGCAGGTGTGTGTGTTAAGCACAACTTGCTGGTCTGACTGCAGCAAGTGTGGATTCTGGCTCTAAGCTAACAGGTGCTCTTGATGTTAGCAATGCTATGGTATATAGAAGAGGCTCAGTTCTTTTTTTTGTTTTTTTGGGACAGGTTCTCACTTTGTAGTTCAGGCTGGCCCCGAGCTCACTATGTAGCCCAGGCAAGCCTCGAACTCAGCAATCCTCCTCTCTCTGACTCCTTTGTGCTGGGATTACAGGCATGAGCCATCACACCTGGCAAAGAGGCTCAATTCTTAATTGTTCTCTGCCTTTCTCCCTCAAGGGGAATTTTAAACAAAACTTTCTTTATAAATACTGCTACTTAGGAGGTAAGAAAATGGAAAACTGGCACATGGGTTCTTGTAATGAGCATAGTATAATCAGTACTAGCTTCTCTTCTGCCTGGAGTGTGGGATTTTGCTTTCTGGTACTTGGGACTGAACCAGGATCTTTATGCCGAGTTTCGTCTGTATCCCTCTCCCTGCCTTCAAGTTTTTATTTTGAGGCAGAGTCCTGCTAAGTTGTCCAAGGTAGGCTTGAACTTGAGACCTTCCTGCCTCACCCTACGAGAGTATTGGAATTATAAGCATCTACTGCTGCATCTGGTTTGTGGGAGTCTTATGAAGCTTGAATGGAAGATTTAAGCAAGAAATTTTTGTTGGGTGCATTTTACTCCTCTGACTTATGCTGGGACACGGAACCTTTGGCAAGGGCTAGGTATGGGAAAATTTTTTTTTTTTTTTTGCTTTTTGGAGACGGGGTCTCGCTTTGTAGTTCAGGCTGGCCCTGAGCTCACTATGGTGCCCAGGCAAGCCGCCGCAAACTCAGCAATCCTCCCGTCTCTGCCTCCCAAGTGCTGGGATTACAGGCGTGAGCCACCACGCCCAGCATTATATGTGGTTACCGGGGATCGAACTCAGGTCCTTGCGCTTGCAAGGCAGACGCCGGAACCACTGAGCTAACCCTCTGGCCCGGTATGGGAAATTTCTGCGTGGCTTTAGTGAGGATTGAGCCAGCCTGCGAAGTGTATAGGACAATGGTACCGTACAGA
>PVIC010023389.1:0-26909 GCA_004025085.1 Thryonomys swinderianus | reverse complement strand
ATTCAAAGAACAGACCCCACCACCAACACCAGTACCAAAACAACAACAACAACAATTAACTGCATCCTCATGCCTCACCACCTGAACATTGGCACTTTGGCTGATATCTTTAACATTAGCCCCAGTAAACAGAAGCTGCCTAGAGAAACACAGGCTGGCCAACACATGAAAGACTGCTTCTGTCTTGGATGGGGATGACACAGGATATTTTCCCTCCTCTGTTCTTCCTAGAGCTGTTTCTTGGTTTCAGACCCACAATACCATCTCATTTGCCGTAGTTAGGATAAAATCCATGATATCCATCAACACAGGAAGAGCCACATAAACTTTAAAAAGATTACAGAGAGGACTGAGGCCTGCCAACTGGCCCACTCCACCCTGGAGACTCGGGTACCCATGGGCAGCATTCCCACAGCAGAGGATTAAGGCCTGTTGGCAGGGCCCCAGCCCAGAGCTCTGTTGTGAGGACCCAGGCCCGAGAGGAGCTGTAGCCATTTCCTGCATCCCCCCACACCAGAGCGACACCAAGAAACCAGGCAAAAATTTAAAAAAAGGGGGAATCTAGCTTTTATTTTGCCATCTACTCCTGGATCTCTCTATTTACCTCTTGTCCACATACCCTCTCCTATATTCTTGTCAGAAGCAATACTCAGAAGTAAAATACTCTTAGATTGCCCTATTTCTTCTCCTATACTATTATAAGAAGGTTTGCAAAGTCTCCATTGGTCTTACAGCATACAGTTGGTACTGTTTTATATATATCCTTTTATCCTCTATTACCTGTGGGCATATCTGAGGTACTTGAGTCTAGGTGATCTTCATAAATCTGCTAACCCCATTTTACTCTCCTCCTGTCTCCTAATTCCCTGATGCCCCAGTGACCTTTTATCCCCAAAGGGGTCTGGGGGTACATTTACAATCTACATGTTCTATACGCATTGCTGATTAATTATAAATTTTGGCATATGGACGTACAGGTAACTCAGGAGCTCAAACTCTTCAGAATTGAAATTAAGAAAACTTTTCATTTTACTTACTGTGTGTGATGCTTATATCGGCACTGACTATATTATGGTAACAAAGATGATGTGAGTATTCTGCTCAAATTCCTCCCATGATGTGTTAGAACTGAGAACTCTAAAGGGTCATTACAGATTCAAGGAGGATACCTCAGAAAGGGGCCACATCCAAAGGGGCCCAGATAATAGAACAAAAAGAGATCTGCAACAAACATTGTCCTGTCATCAGGCAAATAATCAAACAAATAGCATTAGTAACAACAAAAGAGTAGAAATGAGAAAATATACAAAAAAATCAGATATACAAAATATACAAAGATCACCACCACAGGGAAATTCAGAGAAAAGGGAAATAGGGCAAACTGAAACTCAAACACCAGGACTCTTGGAGATGGTAACTAAAGCAGATCTAGTAAAATGGAAAGCAGAACTCATCTCTGTGATCAAAACAGAGATACTGTCCACATTGAAAGACATCATTAAAGAAGAGATCATCGAGATGATAGAATCCAAGATAAGAGAAGAAGCAGAGAACCAAATCTCAGACCTAGAGCACAGCATAGCAGCCAACGAGCAGGAAAGATATAATCTATGGAAAAGAGCAAGGGACCATGAGAAATCAATCCAACAGGTTCTAGATGACTCAAATAAAAATAATATAAGACTGTTTGGAATCACTGAAGAAGCAGGAGACAGTGTAAAAGACATAAAAAAGCTGTTGTCAGAGATAACAACAGAAATCTCCACAGGAAAAGAAATAGACATACAGATAAATGAGGCCTATAGGACTCCAAAAGGCTGTGACATAAAAAAAAGTCTACACCTAGACATATAATTATCAAGGTTCCAGATGCACAACAAAAAAATGAAATACTGAAAGCAGTGAGAGAAAGTAAGAAAATCACGTACAAAGGGAAGCCCATTAAGATCACAGCAAACTTTTCTACATGAACACACAATGGAAGGAGAGTGTGGAGGGAATTATTTCAAACATAGCCGGAAAACAACCTCCAACCTAGACTGTTGTATCCTGCAAAACCATCAGAAGAGACAGGGAAATAAGATATTTCCATGATAAAGAACACCTGAAAATCTTCACAAACATGAAACCTGCACTCCGAAACATCCTAAAGAACATCTTGGAAAAAAACACAGAAAATTACATACCCATGAGACCAAGAAGAGTTAATTCATTGGGGCAAACAAGAAACTAAATAAAAAAGGGGAGAAGCAAAGAAGAAAAGAATCAAGAACAGGGAAACGTAGCAGCTCTGAATATGTCCATATCAGTCATAACCATTAATGTCATTGGCCTCAATTAAAAGACACAGAGCAGCAGATTGGATCAAGAAGCAAGATCCTACAATCTGCTGCATACAGGAAACAAACCTAATTCAGAAGGAAACCCATAGACTGAAAATAAAAGGTTGGAACACAATCCTTCAAGCCACAGGAACTTGCCAAAGAGAAGGAGTGGCTATCTTGTTTGCAGATAAAATAGATTTCAAACCCAAACTGATTAAAAGAGATAAAGAAGGTCACTATAGTCTCATACAGGGAACAAGCCAGGAGAAAGAATTAACAATCATAAATATCTATGCACCAAACTCTAATACACCCCACTATATAAAACAAACATTACTGGACAGGAAAAGCCAGCTAAACATGAATAAAATAGTAGTAGGGGACTTTAATACTCCACTGTCACAAATTGATAGATTAACTGGACAAAGACTCAATAAGGAAATACTTGAGCTAAATCAAACTTTTGAGCAAATGGACTTATTAGATGCCTACAGAATTTTTCACCCTACAAAGTGAGAATATACCTTCTTCTTAGCTGCTCATGGATTATTCTCCAAAATAGATCACATTCTAGTCCATAAAACAGGCTTAAGTAAATGCAAAAGAATCGAAGTTATCCCCTGCATACTATCAGACCATAGTGCCTTGAAACTGGAGCTGAATAGCAGAAGAAATTCCAGAATCCTCACAAACACATGGGAATTGAACAACACTGTTGACCAACCAATGGGCCACAAAAGAAATTAAAGAAGAAATTAAACAGTTTCTACCACTAAACGACAACCCCAGCACAACATACAGGAATAGATGGGACACAATGAACACAATTCTACAAGGGAAATTCATAGCAGTGAATGCATACACTCGAAAAATAGAACAAACTGAAATAAACAATCTAATGATGAACCTAAGACAATTAGAAAAAGAGGAGCAAAACAAACCCAAAGCACATACTAGAGAGGAAATTATAAGAATCAGAGCAGAAATTAATGCAATGGAGACCAAGTGAACAATACAAAGAATCAATGAATCAAAGAGTTTGTTCTTTGAAAGGATAAATAAGATATACAGACCCTTAGCCAACATTATCAAGCAAAGGAAGGAAAAGGCTCAAATCCATGCTATAAGGAATGAAAATGGGGAAGTCAGTACAGATCCAGAAGAAGTCTAAAGGATCATCACCATGTACTTTGAAAACCTGTACCCCAGGAAGATGGAAAATCTAGAAGAAATGGATAGATTCCTAGACTCATATGAACTTCCAAAGCTGAATGAAGAGGATATAAAAATGTTAAACAACCCGATATCAATCTTGGAAATTGAAAATGTAATAAAAAACTACCAACAAACAAAATACCTGGTCCTGACGGCTTCACCACTGAATTCTTCAAAACTTTTAAAGAAGAGTTAATACCAGTACTTCTCAATCTCTTTAATGAAATCAAAAGGGAAGCAGTACTCCCCAATCATTCCTTGAAGCAACCATCACCTTGATCCCAAAGGCAGGGAAATATCCCACCAAAAAAGAAAACTGCACGCCACTCTCTAATGAACATTGACACAAAATTCCTCAAGAAAATACTGGCAAACAGAATACAGAGAGTTATCAAGAAAAATCATACACTCTGATCAAGTCAGATTTATCCCAGGGATGCAAGGCTGGTTCAACATACATAAAGTAATAAATGTAATATACTATATTAACAGGCTCACGGACAAAAAACATATGATTATCTCAATAGATGCAGAAAAAGCATGTGACAAAATCCAACACCCATTTACGATCAAATGGGTGATCATAATACAGAGAATTGGAATCAATGGACTTTATCTCAATTTAATACAAGCTATTTATGAGAAACCAACAGCCAGCATCATACTCAATGGGCAAAAACTGAAACCTTTTACATTAAGTTCAGGAACAAGTCAAGGATGCCCGCTGTCACAACTCTTGTTCAACATAGTGCTGGAAACATGAGCCATAGCAATCAGGCAGGGCAAAGATATAAAAGGAATAAAGATAGGAAAGGAAGAAGTTAAACTGTCATTATTTGCTGATGGTATGATACTCTATCTAGAGGATCCTAATAACTCAACCAAAAGACTGCTAGACTTACCAAATTTAGTAGTTTTGCTGGATACAAGGTTAACACTCAAAAATCAACAGGCTTTTTTCTCCATAAACAACAGACTCACTGAAAGAGAAATTGGGGAGTCAATCCCTTTCATAGTAACACCCAGAAAAATGAAATATCTAGGAATTAACCTAACAAAGGAAGTGAAAGACCTCTACTATGAAAACTATAGGACTCTGAAAAATGAGATAGAAAAGGAGATCAGAAAGTGGGAAGACATCCCTTGTTCCTGGGTAGGGAGAACCAGCATCATCAAAATGGCTATACTTCCACCACTACTATACAGATTCAATGCAATTTCAATTGAAATTCCAACGCTATGCTTCACAGAACTAGAGAAAATAATACAAAAATTCATCTGGAAACACATGAAACCTAGAGTAGCAAAAGCAATTCTAAGCTACCACGACATGGCTGGGGGTATTACAATCCCCAATTTAAAACTCTACTATAAAGCCACTAAAAACCGCATGGTACTGACAAGGTAACAGACCTGAGGACCAGTGGAATAGATTACAAGATCCAGAAACAAACCCCGGATACACTAAGCCACCTTATCTTCGACAAAGGACCTAAACAACCCCAATGGAAAAAAGACAGCCTGCTTAACAAATGGTGCTGGAAAAACTGGGCTTTAACCTGCCAAAAACTAAAGCTAGACCTATCTCTTTTACCATGCACAAAACTAAACTCACAATGGGTATGAGACTTAAACATTAAAACAGAAACTATAAGCCTGCTGGAAAACAGGTTACGTAAAACTCTTGGAGACATTGACTTAGGCAGAGACCTTATGACTAAAACCTCTATAGCACAAGAACTAGGAGAAAGAATCCTCAAATGGGATCTCATCCTGCTGGAAATCTGCACAGCAAAAGAAGTCGCTGGCACTGCTAGAAGACAACCAACAACATGGGAAAAAGACTTTACTAGCTGTTTTTCAAGCAAAGGGCTATTATCTACAATATATAAAGAACTTAAACAGATCAGCCTCCCCAAGTTTAAAGACTCAATTCAAAAATGGGCATCTCAAATGAACAGACACTTCTCAGAGGCAGAAGTCAAAGTAGCCAAGAAGCATATGAAGAAATGTTCAACATCACTGGTCATTCGAGAGATGCAAATGAAAACAACACTGAGATTTCATCTCACTCCACAAAGAATGGCCACAATTACAAAATCAACCAACAATAAATGCTGGTGTGCCTGTGGGGAGAAAGGAACCCTTCTCCACTGCTGGTGGGATTGCAGACTTGTGCAACCATTGTGGAGATCTGTGTGGAGATTTCTCAGAAAACTAGGACTATGGGTCCCATTTGACCCTGCTATCCCCCTGGTAGGAGTCTACCCAAAAGAATTTTTAAAAACAGATTGGAAAGACAGATGTACACCCTTGTTCATAGCAGCTCAGTTCGTGATAGCTCAATCTTAGAAACAACCCAAATGCCCATCAACTGGAGAGTGGATAAAGAACATGTGGTTTTTTAAAATATAAAATGGAGTACTATTCTGCCATAAAGAATGACAAGATGGATTCATTTATGTGCAAATGGAGACCCCTGGACGACACACTAATGAGTGAAATAAATAGATCACAGATAGGTAAATACCATATCTTCTCTTTGATATGAGCACCTGTAGATGCAAATGAGCTTTAGAAAATATGACAGTTTTTGTAGAGTGGGAAATTTCCATAGGAAATTTTTTGTGGGAATGAATGAGGGGAAGGAATAAATATGATTCTGAAAGAAAATGAAAGAGCATGTATATAGGGGATGGGAAGTGCGGGTGGGGAGGGGTATGGGTAAAAATGAGAATTAACTTGTGTCAAATACTGGTACAGATTCTGCAATGTTATATGCGATTGTGAGATGTATATAAATTGTACCAGCAAAGAATTCAATTAAAATAAATAAATTTTAAAAAGACTCCACTACTCTGTACCAAAGAAATGCACTCTTAAATGTTTTGTGAAAGAGTAACACATCCCAGAAACATTTTTAAGACTGAAAATACAGTAGGGACTGTATCTGTCACTTCTCATATACTTACCTTCATTGTGGCAAAGTGTAAGAGGCATTTTATGTGCTTACCTATCACATAAAGTAATTCGACTTGAGAGTGTTTTCAAACATTTTATTTAATAAATGTAATTTATATAGATATATAATCATGTAATATCATTTTGACTCCTATTGATTTATCATGTGGGTTTTTCATATGATCATTATTGAAAATCTTGTCTAGTTTTCTTCACCCAAAGTATAATCACAGTTAAGTCTCACTTAATGAAAAAATATATTCATTGTTTTTATGTTTTCCTAAAATTTGGCAAAGTATTGATTCTTGTTTACTCTAAGCTATTTCTATGGATAGTGAAATTTTATATCTATTTTAACCAACTTATCTGTTGCCAAAAATTGCATTATTTACTGCATCTAAATTTTTTGTGAAGCTTGTCTCAGAATAATGCAGCTTGTGAGGACTAATGTAAAAGACTGCACAGAAATTCAAATGTTTGGAACTTTTCCAGTCCAGGTAGACTTCAGTCATTGTCTCTGTAACCCAAGCCAGATGATTGCATTAGCACATATGAAAAATGATATATAGTACAGTGTCAAAAACACAAAAAGGCTAAACAAATCAGTATGATATGTTACATGAATTTCCAATGCTATTTCAGACATCTTAGTATTGTAGGTATATTTTACTATTTAAATATGAATAACTTGCAATATGCAAAAAACAAATGACCATGAGAATATGCATAATAATTACATAAATAATAACCTGTCTTGATTATGCTTATCTGGTAGTTAAGAAAATATGGCCCAAAGGGGAAAAAAAAACTTTAATAAATCAAAGGTTTTCAGTGCTGGGAACAGCAAGGTAATTCAATGATAGTTAAGCTTACTCAGCATAGACAATGAGCCCTCTAACTGATATAAAGTCTGTCCAACAGCCAACAAACAATTGCATAAAAATCTAATTGTTCATTGATTAGAGAAATGTCTTCACTCAGATTCAATATGTGCCCAACAAACTGGATTACACTAATTTCATGGTCACTTGTCAGCTTCAGGTGCTTAAGTTCTTATGATGCAGCCTTCTTTGTTGGGTTAATACTTTCTATAGAGTTTAAAACAACCAGCAAATTTTTCTTTTATAACATGCATTCTTATTCTATAATGCCATGGAATGCACAGAATGCTGCTAATAATATTAAACAGAGCTTAAATGATTAAAAAATGAAGAAAGGGACTTTTCAAAGTAATATGTTCCAAAGGGGAAATCATATTGATAATGTATACAGTGTTATTACTGTAAACATTATTAACACATTTATTAACTAATTACTGTCACTGGACATACTTTCAGAAAATGCGAAGAATTTCAGCCTCATCCTAAAAGACTGCTAAAAATTAGTACTGTTAAATTTAAAACTATGTAAAAACACAAATGAATCAGAAGAGTAAGCAAAGCTCCCCCTCCCCCGCATTCTTCCTGAACTGTGATAATGGTTGAAGAAGGACACATTCCAAACATTTGCAGGAAAATAGACACCTGGAAAATATAATGTTGCATGAAATGAATCAGACACATAAACTAAAATACTGCATAGTATCCGTCTTTGAGAAAAGGAAAAGTATGAAAAACACAATAAAGGATGGATAAAAGAGACAAGAGTGCAAATCTCTTGTAAATGAGAAAAAGTCCAGAGGACAAAGGATGAGATGGAAAGGAGAAGGGAGGAGAAAGAAGAGTGGAGATACACCTTGTACAGGAACTAGATAACACCGTGAAATGTAAACACCAAATGCCACAGACATGAGCTAGGTTAATAACATCAACGAGAGTGAAGACAGCTGAAGAGAATTCAGAAAAGGAGAGAGATAAAACAGGAGTTTAAAACAAACAACTGCATTGTGTGCATTTGCATATTTCCCAAAGATTGGAAATAGCACATACTCCAAATATGTATTAATAAAAAAGGTAATTACATGTGTTTGAACTCTGTTTAGAAAAGATAAAAATTGGGACACTGGGTTAGAATCAGTTCTCCACATACTGAATGAAAATTAACAATTTACCTGCTATTTCTTATGATGTTCTGTGTAAGCCTCTGTGTATGTGACTTATGTTTGTGTGATATGTACTGTTTTAAATTACAATTGAGCTTTATATTTAATTTTTTTAGCCATTAAGGCTGTGATTTCTGTATCTGCTGACAGATAGGTAATGCATTGTAATAATAACATCCCCAAGACTTAATTAGTTAAAATTAGAAATGTATAGCTCACAAGCCAGTTAGCATTGCTTTCATCAACAAATGAACTACTTTAAGTGTATTGGCAATACTGTTTATCCTTTATAATTAATATCAAATTACAGACATAATTATCAAAATTGAGAAAATGATTCCACCTCTTCCTTAATTCCAGTTTCCAATAAACTATTCTCTTACTCAGAGTACACCACTGGAAATTTTCCCTAACTGTGCTTTCTGTAAAACAAAACATAAATTAACCCAGCAGACCATTTAGCTTCCTTAACATCATTAAATTAAAATAGTGAGATCATTATTTTGGTCCGTATATATTGTTTTAGCTACATCCTTACCAATGCCAAACATTCTAATACATACATACATACATACATACATATATATATATATATATATATATATATATATATATATATATAATTAGAAAGGTAACAAAATTAGAGGTTATCAGCAAGGTGAAGTATCAAGTATCTATTTAAAATAATAAATACCCATTTATTTTAAAATGGCCATTCAGGACAAAGCATAAAGCTGAGGAGTGAACAGAAGTGAAGAAGAAGAAGAAAGAAAGAAAGAAGAAGAAAAAGAAGAAGAAGAAGAAGAAGAAGAAGAAGAAGAAGAAGAAGAAGAAGAAGAAGAAGAAGAAGAAGAAGAAGAAGAAGAAGAAGAAGAAGAGAAGAGGAGGAAGAAGAAGGAAAAAGAAGGAGGAAGAGGAGGAAGAAAATAGCAATCATGATCAGAAAGTTAAAGTTACAGTTATCTGTAGAAAGAAACCCACAGGTCCCTGTGTCACTTATATTTGACTCAGTTTCAAAGGGATCCATTATTTGAAAGTCTTCCTCATGCTCACCCCAAGTACACCATCCTATACTTTTTAACTAAGGGCTCCTGTGTCACCATTTGTGTCCATAGTACTCTGTATCACCTGGGTTGGTCATTCTTAAATACCCTTTTGTTTCCCCCTTTCTCTCAATATCATTGCTTAGAATAGAACACAATATTTGAATACATTCTTACACAGGAAGAGCAAGGCAAGATTATCTTTCTTTTTCAACATCCACATTCCTACACTTGTATCACACCTATTATTCTTATTAATTTTTTTATAAACTAAAATTCTGTTTGTTTAGAACTAGAATCTTCTAATATATCCAGCATTTCTTCTTACCTTAAGGGAACTGTGTTATTTTAAAATCTAAATTAAATTTTATCTTACAGCATTGGTCCATTACTCTAGTCTGTTGAACATTTGAATTGAATATAGTCTTCATTTGTTCAGACCATCTACATATTAATATTAAGTAGTATAATAAATACCTTTAAGGAAGGTGAAATATACCACAAGCTTTGCATTGATACACTTTAAAAATTTTTTTCTCATGTATTGAAAACTGGATCCTACTACGTATTTCTTTTTTTTTTTTTTTTTGAGACAGGGTCTCTCTTTGTAGTTTAGGCTGGCCCTGAGCTTACTATGGAGCCCAGGCAAGCCACCGCAAACTCAGCAATCCTCTTGTCTCTGCCTCCCGAGTGTTGGTATTACAGGCGTGAGCCACCATGCCTGGCATTGCTGTATGCGGTGTTGATTGTTGGTGGGCGTGAATCTCCACGCCCAACATTCTATATGGTTACTGGGGATCGAACTCAGGACCTTGCACTTGTGAGGCAGGCGCCGGAACCACTGAGCTAACCCTCCAGCCCCCTACTATGTATTTCTTGCATAGGGTGTTAACCAAATGATTCTTTAAGTCTGTTTCCCAAAGACAAACATCCAGAGTACTTTTGAATAAAACATATTTTGTTATTAATTTTGAAAATCCATTTATCCTTTCCTCACTATTCACTTTGAAGACTCTTCAGTTTTCAAGAAATTCATTAATTCAGGAATCATTCCCAAAAGACTACTTTCTTACAGCGTCTTCTTAAATAAATGAATTTTGACTGGTGTGCATAGTAAGAAAAACACTAAAATTAAATGCATAACAATTGTATTTAAATAAAACATAACCATATACGTACTTCAGATAGTGTCTATTTTTGTATTGTTATGTAAATACTTCCCAGCATTTCTTATTCTTCTTCAAGAGCCTCATTTTTCTTGTGTAGTAGAACTAGAAAATTTTTCTGAGTGGACTATGGAGTGACTTTTGGAAATGAATTACCTGTGGTTTCCTAACATAATGTTGCCTTTACTTTGTGACATTCTCCCTGAAAGAAGCCACTTGCAAAAAAAATTTCCTGGAGAAATAATAATATCATTAACTCCCTGGTTTTAGTTCCTTTTCACTGTATTCCTTTTCCATATTATGAAGAGGAAGAGATTGGAAGAACTGCGTAATAACAGCTTTGTCCATTGTGTTTTTGAACATGGATGAGTTACTTTATGTTTTTCATTTAATGATGTGTTCCTCCTTTGGTTGCTTCTTTTCATCTATTTTCTCAAAATTTAAATTAAACCAGAGTCTTACACAATATATGTATCCATATACTGCAGATTTTACATATGCTTGCCTCTATTATAACTGTTCACCCAAAGACATTAATTTTCACCATAGTCTTCTATTGACCACTTTGTGGAGTATAAGTCTTTTACCAGAGAATGTATTAAAATATAGCTTAACTCTCTTCTCCTCTAGCATTTGCAAAGATCCATGCAAACAGCCAATTTGGATCACAGAGACTATCTTAGTTTCTTTGTGGTACATGTGATATTTATCATCTAACATCAATCCTTTATGGAAGGAATTATGGAGTATGAAGTGAAGCATGTGTATCTATGAGCACAGATACCAAAAAATCTGTCTGCCTGGTACACACATCTTGACTATTACTTCTGCCTAAATATGCTTACACTCAGTGAAACCTTATGATACACCAAACTAGCTCACCACATCTCTACCACATTGTATTATATTTTGCTTGAATGTAGAGTCTACATGGTTAACATATCTGTTAATTCCCAGGCATCATCATAGTAGTATCACCTCTGTTTTATTATTCACTTCATTCATTTTATGATGGTTTTCAAGTTGATTTTGAAATATTCTTTTGACTCCACCACAAAAAGAAAATAACAACAACAGTTTGAAAAAGGAGTGCTGAGATAGCCCTAGGTTTAACAGAAAGAGAGGCTACTACTTTGACAGAGTCTTCATAATGCTTCAACATGGGAAGTTAAGGAACAAAAATCTTTGGGAATTTAGATCCTAATATGAAAAATCTTTAACGTGAGCATTGTTTGGCAATGAATTAAGTAAAAATGAGCAGCATTTATAAAACACTAACTTGGATTTGGTGCTAGGAGTTTCAGTGAGGTACGGATCTTCAGTATCTGTACAAGCAGTCTCATGATCATCATGATGTTGAGCCGGCTCACCATCCCACCTCTCAGTTGTAGGTATTTTTGAGGCAAGAAGTTAATTTGTTTTCTCTCTGTCAGCATGGTTTGACCTAGTGACACAAAAGTCCAAGTTTAAATTATCATTCTTTATTATCCATTTTAAAAAGTCATTTGCATCTTAAAGCAACAACATACAAAAAACATGTGAAACTTTTCTTATTTGTAACTAAGCAAAATGCTTCCAGTAATGTCAGAAATCAGTGAAAATATACCTCTTCAACTTCTTTTACTGTCTTCTTTTATAATACTATGTTATTTTACCTTACTTAAATCTAAAATTTTGCTGTACTTTACATAGATTCTATTGCTATGCTGTCCATTATACTGATCTTTTCTTCCTCCCACATCTAATGTACTGTTAATCTCATCCACTGAATTTTTATTATGTTCATATTTTCTTGGAGAACTTTAAGAATTCTTGTGTGCTGAAGAATAGGTATAAATTAGACCAGAGGTATTAGTACTGGATATCTGTTATATACTTTGGTTACTGAAGTTAATAAGAATGGATTGTATAGTTAGAAATTGCAAGACAGTACAAAAAAGAGATAAATGTGAACTCATCAATATTTAGTTTGATGTAATCTTTACAATTTTAAATAATATATTACGATCAAAATTTCAGAAGTCAAAAAATTGCTACTGTGATTTCTGTAATTCTGAGTCTGCTTGTAGAATATAATTTTCTTTCTTGTATGTGGCATATTGGTTGTTCTTCTACATGGCAGACATTGTGACTATTACATTGCAAATTATTTCATTTTGTTTTCTCCTTTTTAGGTTTCTTTGTTAAAGATAACTTATTTGTGACTAATTCTGTTCCTGGAGGACTTAATGACAACTGCTCTTTGGTGGGCCTGCAGGAGACTTTGCTATGCAGAGCTTAACCATTGTAGAAGGCACAGAATTTCCTGATGGTGTGAATATGCTTTAATTTCTATTTAGAATGAATACAATTTGAACACCTGGATGTAGAAGCCTGAAAATTCATTGACTGTATAGTGTCATAGGAATTTTTATTTGCTTTTACAAAGTTTGACCCTATTCTATGCAATTTAATATTAATCAAAAACTCAAGGGCAGCATATGTATATTTCTGGAGATAAAATTGCAAACTCTTATCACTTCATTCTTTTTTCCCATTAAAGAGGTCTTCATTTATTTTATTAAACAAGAGTAAAATAAGTTGATATTAAAATTATTTTAATATCAAAGAGATCATCTCATTTCTTATTCTCCAAATTCCAAGTGCCTTAGTATTGCAAAATCTATTTGTCTCCTCCTCAAAAATGTCACTGTGCTGGACTTCTGATTCCTCTACCTGTGATGTTGGTCAGATAGCTGCCTCCAAGAGGTACCATGAGGGAATTAATTACAAACCATACATTATTTTCCCCCTTTCCTATGAGTCTTCTTCTGCATTACTGCTAGCCACAGTCTCAGAAAACAATATTCTTATAGATTGCGTCCTTTTCTTTTTTATTAACATGTGAAGGCTAGTTATATATTATAATTCTTTCACAGCCAAAGATGAAACTTTAATTATATATAGTGTTTTATATATATACACACACACACACATACACACACACATAACACTCCACTTAGAGTCATTGAGACTTGGCAGAATGGTAAAGACATCAGAAAATTATGACTTCCATCAAGAGCTGCCAAGGAATACAGAGCCCATGAGCCAACTAGAATGTTTTAGATGATTTTGCTACAACCAGTGATTAGACCAATTAAAGAATCTTCCAAAATACAGAATCACAAACACTACAAGACATGCAAAAAATATTAGCTACTGATTTTCTTTGTTTTTGGCAGTGAAGATATTTGAGCTCCTCCTAAAGTTTTCCCACAACCAAGACTTAGTTTTATCAGGCCGGAGGATTAGCTCAGTGGTTTCAGCACCTGCCTCGCAAGCACAAGGACCTGAGTTCGATCCCCGGTAACCACATATAATGCTGGGCGTGGAGACACCCCACCAACAATCAACACTGCATACCACAATGCCGGGCGTGGTGGCTCACGCCTGTAATCCCAGCACTCGGGAGGCAGAGACAGGAGGATTGCTGAGTTCGCGGCAGCTTGCCTGGGCACCATAGTGAGCTCAGGGCCAGCCTGAACTATTAAGCAAGACCATGTCTCAAAAAAAAAAAAAAAAAAAAAAGACTTAGTTTTATCATCATGATCATCACTATTGGTCCGCAGCAGACATCTGGAAGATACTGGAACATATGCAGAACAACCTCCCATCTGACGATAGCAAAAGCTTCAAAAGACACAAAATGACAGTCACATCTACACTGGGGGGGGGGGTGTGAGCTTTTAAAGATCTTTCTGGACTTTGCAAAATTAAATGATTAGATATTTCTTACAATTTGAAGTTGTGTACTTTGAACAGATTAGTCCAAATAAAACCAAGGAAAACTTTAACAATTTCTAAAAAGGTGAGAACAAAAAAGTACCAGAACTTCTCCAAGAAGACCTGGACTGCTTATTTTCCAGCATGTTAACAAAACCCTGGACTGAGAAGCTAGGATCTGATTAGTCTTGTCAAGGAGTTCTCTGAGCAGATGAAGCTGAGATGTGCTGAAGATTTCTAGGGGAAACAGAAGAGGTAGGAAACACCAAGACATATGTTGTCCTAAGAGGTAAGGACTTGAAATTCAAAAGAAGTCTCAGAAACTGTAAAAAAATTGAGGTGAATTTAAGGAGAAAAAGTATGACTTTTCCAAGAAGATGCAATTCCTTGGAAACCCAAGAAGGCACCCATAAATAGATACCAGAAGTTGTACCAGGATTTGTACTTTAGACAAGGAGTTCCAAAGGCACCCCTGAGGGAACACATGGTAGAAATTAGCAAATACTGGGAATGCATCTCAGAAAGCCTGAGGAATGTAATAAGAGCAGGTTTCAGAACTGCAGAAATCTCATGAGGTAGACATGGATCTCTGGCTCAAAATGTGTTGTGTAAGAAATACACTGAATACAGTGGTCTACTTCTAATAAATATGAAAATATGAGCATGAAGGGAGTCTGAAACCCCGAAATCAGATGTACAAATCAGCAGTTCTCAAGGGCAAAGATTCTTTAAAACACACTTGGAATGAAACAGGGACTGCAGGCTACTGGAACAGATTTTGTTAGGAACTGTTAGGGTCATACGTTGTCTTTTGTAGGCATCAGACAGTGTGGGAAGGAAGAAGGAGAAGAGAATAAAGACAAACTCCTTAAACTCAGCAGTAGAAATGAAGAAAAACATGATGGGTCTGAGGAAAGTGGTGCTAGACTAACTTCCTCAGGATACTGAGTCAGTCTCCTCCTGAGCTCTGTTCCCATTCTAAAGGTTTGGACAGAGAACTTTCCAGCAAAATTGGGGGCATTCAGGTCAAAAACAGTGAACCCTAATTCCTGCCTCTTGTTATTTCTTTCCTTAATTCTCTTCTTTCTCAATTCAAAGGAAGAGAAGTTGGAGGAAATGAACTAGTAGCAACACTGTATCAGTTCCATAACCTATGAAGAAGAACCTCCTTTCTATAATATATGTAAATATTGGCCAGTATTGATCCCCACTCCTAATGTTACCTGCAGATGAAACCATTCATTAAGGCTCCTCAGACAAATCCTGAAAGGTTTTGCTTTTGAGGTAGCACTAGACTAGACTGAATGTTCCTAATGTAAGAAGTTTAGCTGTCATATTTTTCCTGCTGATGGAAGTAGAAGGACACTGATGTTCTTCTGACCTCACCTTCTGCAGGGAAGGGGACATAACTAGAACCTCTGAAGTTAAGCTCTAGTCTCCTATAAGCCAGACAGCACGAGGGAAATAAATTCATAAATAGACAGAAAATGAGATTTAAAGATGCTGAGTTTAGGCCTGATCCATGCTATTCTGGGTAACAAAGATGGCAGACTGGAGCCTGACTTAACTTTTGTTCCGTACATCTTGAGTGGCAAAGGACTGAAAAGACATGTTGTGCAGAATAAACACTGGAAATAGTCCCTGAGGAAATATAGAAATGTAGATCCTGGAGTAGTTCTGCCCTGGGGCATTACAGCATGTACAACCACTGCAGTCCCTGTCACTACCAGAGATGAAGACGAGTCAAATCCCTAAGTCCATCTGTAGACTGTAAAGCTCAGCCTAGTGGTAGTCAGATTGTGAAATAGGTTTACTCCAGTCAACCTTCTCTATAGAACTGTGTCTCAGAACTCTTGCAATGCATCTAGGAAAAAAAAAGTATTTGGTAGGAATAAAGTCTCTTAATATGTTTATTTTCTGTTTTTTGTTTATTTCTCTTTTGTTTTTATTTTTTTGTGTGTGTTTTTGCAGTGCCAGGGACCAAACTTGGGACCTTGTGTATCCCAGGTTGGTGAGGTAGCACTTGAGCTAAATCACCAGGCCTTAATGTTTATATTCTTGATAACACATCTATACTTAACTTATAACACATAGTCTAAATATTTCTCACCAGTGTAAAGAAGGGAAATTCTAAAGTTTTTTTTTTATTTATTGGAATAAGCTAATCCATAGCATCATATCCTCATTATTTTGGGTTTTGCTTCTGCAAGTAGCGTCTGGCTTTACACTAAGCTGAAGAATCAAATCAAATCAAATTGCTCCTCCAGGTTACTGACCCTCTTTTTACCATTGAAATTACAGATACAGAGAAAGATGTATATACAGATAAGTACACTATTCTGTTACACTACTTAGTCTGACTTTAATTCATCCACTGGTATCACATTGGTTTATTTATTTTGCTTTACTGAAATTTTTGAAATATTAATCAAGGCTATTCCCTTCTTAA
The DNA here is from genome assembly GCA_004025085.1 of Thryonomys swinderianus. Taxonomy (NCBI): domain Eukaryota; kingdom Metazoa; phylum Chordata; class Mammalia; order Rodentia; family Thryonomyidae; genus Thryonomys; species Thryonomys swinderianus. The sequence continues at coordinate 9,948 of PVIC010023389.1, read as the reverse complement.
TCTAATTTTCCCCTGTTCTTTGCTATTTTTAAAATTTCACTCTGAGGAATATTGACATTACAGAAGTAGCAGATCTTATATGAGAACTATTGATTTAGAAGATATTCTTCCTAAAACATGTTTCAGGGTAGTTTAATACCTTTTATTTTAGAGTTCCTTTATTGGTAATAATGAAACCTGCTTCTCTAAGCACTTCACACTGTCATTTCTTCCTCTGGCCTACCAAATTTATATCATCATTCAGGCTGATATTCATTAGATCACTCTTTGAGGATTCTCACTATGATCTTTTCTGCTTTCATCAACCAGATAGGTAGGTTATAACTCAGAATACATATGGACTAGACTCCTGTACAGAACTCTGAGTTTTATTTGCTTCACTAATTCATTTCCTCTTGTGGTATCCTGTCCATTCTAACTCCAGAGTTACAAAACTCTTGTCTTTCCCTCCTTAGCTCAAGAAAATCATGTTTTGAGGTTTGAATTTCTAACCTTTACCAAAATTTGGAAATTTCTCCCCTCAAAATATTCTAATTTTTTAAAATTTTTTTAAATTTTTCTTTACCTCAATATTATAGTCATGAATTTCTCTTTATCCAGCTTATCAAAATTATTGGAAAGGCACATGTAATATGAATTGTTCCAACCTGACTATTACTAAAATACCTCTATTTTTTAGTTCTAAAAAGCTATTACTGTAGTGAGCAAAGTCATTAAATTTTAATTATCATAGAATAGAAAGAAAATAAATTTAGTAATAAAAGTGCAACACATCAAAAGTGGTAGAACTTATCAAAAATAGTGCTTAGAGGGAAATGTATACATTGTACATATTTGAAAATGAAAAGATCAAGAAATCAACTATCTAAATGGTTTATTCTTTAGGAAAATGGAAAAATAAAAATAAAATCCAAAGTATGCAGAACAAAGAAAGTAATACAATATAAATAAAGTGCAATAAAATTGAAAATCAGAAAACAATAGAGAAAATCTTTGAAATCAAAAACTCATTCTTGTGCCGGGTGTGGTGGCTCATGCCTATAATCCCAGCACTTGGGAGGCAGAGACAGGAGGATTGCTGAGTTCGAGGCTTGCCTGGGCTACATAATGAGCTCAGAGCTAGCCTGAACTACAAGTGAGACCCTGTCTCAAAAAAAAAAAAAAAAAAAAAACAACAAAAAAAAAACTCATTCTTTCTAAAGTCAATAAAGCTGATGAAACTGTATCAAAATTAAATGGAGCAAAAGAAAGAAAAAGTTACTGCTATGAAAAATGAAAGAAGGACATCATTACAGATGCAATGGATAAGAAAAAGGTAATCAAAAAATATTACAAGTAAATCTATGTCCACAAGTTTGATTATCACACAAATTGGTCTGATTTCCTGAAACAATTACAGAAACTAACACACATGCAAATATATATCATATATAAGAATATATATGATAACATATATATATGATAAGAATACACATACTACTAAACAAATTTAATCAGCAGTCATACTGAAAGGAAAATAGAAGATAAAGTAAATTCTATTTAACATTTAAGAAAGAAATCTTACAATTCTCTACAATTAATTTCAGAAATCAGAAATAAAGAGAATATTTTTAGTTCTTTCTACAAGCCCATTATTATCCTACTAGCAAATCCAGACACATGCATTAAGAAAAGATAATCAGCAAATTGATGTTTCATTAACATAATACAAAAGTCTTCAACATGGTATTGAACTCTAAATAGAACCCCAAAAGATAGAAATTAGGTTTATATACTACTACTACCAAGTGCGGTTTGTCTGCCTTATGATTGTGGGTTCAACAATTTAAAATCAAATAATATGAGGTGTCATAACAAACCAACAGAAAGCACTCTATCATGTTAATTGCTGAAGAGAAAGCATTTGATATAATCATTAATATTTCATTATTAACGTTCCTCACAAATTAGGTACAAAGGGCAACTTCCTCTACCTGGCCAAGAAAATCTACAAAAAGAAATAGATGACACTATGATTAATGATTGGAATCTGGAAGTTTTTCCATTAAGATGCAAAAAAAGGAAATGATGTGGACTCTCACTCTTGCTTTTCACATTATACCAGAAGTCTAAACCATTGCAAAGAGAAATTGAAATTAAAAGTTAAACTGCATCAGAAGAAAGTTATCAAACTCTCTATGTTCATAATTGACATAAATGGCTAGGTCCAGAATCTGAAGGAACTGAAAAATAAAGCTCCTGAAATTCATAAATAATTGGGAGATATCAAGTTAATGTCAATAGTCAATTGCTTTTCTTTATTTCAACAATGGACTAGAGAATATGATTTACAATATTATCCTTCCAATATAAAACTTACTTGTCAATATCAAAAAGTATAAGAATTGTATGTGGAAAACTATAAACTGTAATGAACAAAATTAGATAATTAAATGAAGAAATCTTTCATGTTCATATGAAGACTCATTGTTGCCAAGATGGTAGTTCTTTTCAACATTATTCATAGACAAAATATAATCCTAATTAAATTTCAGTGTTATGTCATCAATACTGACAAACTGATTCTAAAGTTTATATGAAAAAAGAAAAGATCCAGAAAACCCAATACAATGTTGGATTCAGAGCACTGTCTTCATTCACCATAAAGACTTTCTATGAAACAACAAAGTAAATTTTGTCTAACAGTAGATAACTAGGCCAATATAACAGAACATTTATGTGGGCCCAAAATAGGCTGACATAAATCTAATAAACGGATATTTGACAGAGGAATAACAATTTGCTGAAAATCTTTTAAATAAACAACCCTGGAACATCTAGGTGAACACATAAAAATTGATTTTTTTCATAGCCTTTGTACCCTTTCCCCCTAAATAACTCAAAATAGATCATATGCCTAGATGTAAATTATACAAATATAGAACCTTTGAATGATAACAGGGGGAAAATCTAGATAAACATGTTAGTAAAGACAGTTTAGTCACCACACCAAAAGCATAATCCATTAAAAATATGTAATAGATTGTACTTTATTAAAATTAAAAACTTCTCCATAGAAGAAACTGTAAAGACAATGAAAAGATATAACCTACTGTAAGAAAGTGTTTACAAAGGACACCTGGAAAAGAACTAGCAACTAAAATACGGATAAAATTCTTAAAATTCAACGATAAGAGCAAAAGCTTAAAAGAGCAAATAATCTGAATACACATCTCATAATAAAGATTTGCATTGGGAATACACAATAGTACCTAGGAAGATAGGTTGATAATGCAAAAAAGTAAACAGGAAATGTGATTCAAAAACATAGTGTACAACAAATTCTACAACAATTTTTAGATCAAAATTACAATGAAAAACAGAGAATTAATTTGTACCATATACTGGTACAAATTCCCCACTGATGAGTGTGATTGTGAGCTGTATATAAAATGTACCAATAAAGAATTAAATTTTATGGGGCTGGAGATTTAGCTCAGTGGTTCCGGCGCCTGCCTCGCAAGCGCAAGGTCCTGAGTTCGATTCCGGTAACCACATAGAATGCTGGGCGTGATGACTCACGCCCACCAGCAATCAATACCACATACCACAGTGCCGGGTGTGGTGGTTCACATCTGTAATCCCAGCACTCGGGAGGCAGAGACAGGAGGATTGCTGAGTTCGCGGCGGCTTGCCTGGGCTACATAGTGAGCACAGGGCCAGCCTGAACTATGAATCTTGATATGATATGAATGTCTCAAACATCAAAAAAAAAAAAGAATTAAATTTTAAAAATTACAGTGAAAGACACTGTCATGAATTCTCAGAATACCTCTTCACTTCAAATATCCCATTGATACTGATACTTTCTGATGCAGTTTTGAAAGTCTTCTTCCATGAGTGTCTTTATTTGTGCTGTCATTCGTGCCTTTTTTCTTGAGTTTATTCTAATGTTTACTTTTCATGGTGAGTTTGACTTGGGAATAGCCAGACATGGCACAGATGACATCAGGTGAATAGGTAAATGAATAAGTATTATTTCTATGAGCCTGTCTTTCCATTGGATGGCATTAAGTTTCATACATTGTATTCTGGGAACTTGTACCAGTATATGACATGACATGATTCTCATTTTCCCTCTTCCCTTACCCACCCTACAACCCCCAACCCCTATATGCACAAGCTTTGTTTCCTTTTCTTACCATTATTTTTTTTCTTTCCCCTCATTACTTACCCCTAAAACCCATTTCCCTTTGAATATTTACTATTTCATAATATCTATCATGCATACAAGATTCATATCACAGTGACATGTGTGCACCCATGTTTTCAGTTCATGATAACTGAATCATTGTACTTTTGATAACACATGGTAGATGTCATAAATAAGGATTTCTAGAACTGATTCAGAAAGCATAGAGAACAATGGGCTATGTGTGATCAACGTGAGGGATAAGGTCTTGGGGAGGATTTGTGGCAATGTGTTTTTTATTACAATAAAAAACCCTCAAATTTAAACATTCACTCTATGTATGGATCACCCTTTTTCCTTACGCCACATCGTCCGGCAATTTCACTCTTTTGTATTCCACGAGAGTTGAAAACTTATGTCTACATGAAAAACAACCACACAGGGGTATTTATGGCCTCTTTACTTACACTTGCCACAGTCTGGAAGGAATCAGGATAACGTTCCACATCTGAATGAACAAACTGGTACATGGAAGTAATGAGATATTATTCAGTGTGACACAAACCCCGGAAGACACTTGGAAGATACTTAAATGAATACTACAAAGAGTAGGAAAAAGCTAATCTGAAAAGTCTACTTAATGTGCAGTTGAAAGTATATGGCATTAGGAAAAGACAGAAAGAATGCAGACCTTAAAAAGTTCAGTGATTTCTAGGGCTGAGGGATTTGCGGGTCTAAAGCACTGGAGAAGTGAAAACTAACCTGCTTGATTATGTTACGTATCTCTCAAAGTCCCCTGATTACTTAACATAGGTAGTAAGACTTAGCATAAACTATGATCTTTGGAGGAGGAGGATGTGCCAGTGCAGGTCCAGAGTAATAAATCTAGCACTCTGGTGTGCTACTGATAGTGGAAAAGATTGTGTGTGTGTGTGTGTGTGTGTGTGTGTGTGTAGGTCTTAGGGAACACGGCAATTCTTTGTCTTGTCTGCTTAATTTGCTATGAATTTGTACCTACTTCAAAGTCTATTTTAAAATAATATTCCAAATGAAAATACACACTTGTATGTATTTAATACAATTCAGATAGTTAAAGCCAACAATGAATTATTTAAGGCAACTTTCCTCAAATGTATATCACAGCTAGACTCCTTTTTACATAACATCTTTTTTATATAGCCTGAGGCTAGGATTTCACAATATTTTTGTGAACGATAAGATTTGAATATTATATGAGTAAAGTAAATTTGGATATAAACCCATCACTCTGGAAAGCTCAAGGAGGCTGAGGCAGGCAGGTCACAAGTTTGAGCCTACGTGGGCAACTTAGTAGCTTAAAGAGACTCTGTGTCAAATAGAAGGGAAGAGAACTGGGGCTACAGGTCAGTGTGGATAGCCCAGTTCAATCCTCAGTATCACAAAAGAGGTATATGAAAATAAAAATCTCTCTCTCTGTCTCTCTGTCTCTGTCTGTCTCTGTCTGTCTATCTGACTGTCTGTTCATCTGTCTGTCTGTCTGTCTCTCTCTCTCATTACCAGGTTCTTCAAATGAAGAAGGGCAGCTAGTCTGTTTCCAGTTTTTCAGAGTCTTACTGTGCTTCTCTGTGGACCTACCTGACTTTACCTACACCTGCTTCTTCCCTGTCACATTGTGTCAGCAACATGTGTCTAACTCTTTCTTCTTGACCTTCTGCCACTCACTCAAAATTTGGGTTGAATCTCTGGCACTTAAATTACTTTTTTTTTTTTGACACAGGGTCTCTCTTTGTAGTTCAGGCTGGCCCTGAGCTCACTATGTAGCCCAGGCAAGACTCAAACTCAGCAATCCGCCTGTCTCTGCCTTCCGAGTACTGGGATTACAGCCATGAGCCACCACACCCAGCACTGTGGTATGTGGTATTGATTGCTGGTGGGCATGAGTCACCATGCTCAGCATTGTATGTGGTCACTGGGGATAGAACCCAGGACCTTGTGCTTGCAAGGCAGGTGCCAGAACCACTGAGCTAAATCTTCGGCCCTTAAATTACCATTTTATTCGGTCTTTATTTCCTATGTACCTTTCCTTGTTGTTTGGAAATGTTGTGGATGACTTCGGTCTGTGCAGTCAAATCATTAGACTCAGAGGGTGTCATCTCTCTGGAGCCACAATATCTGCTTTCTAACCACTATGCTCAGGTCTGTGCCTGGCAGACATTCTCTGTCTTCAAGGTTATCCTGTGGACTTCATCTTGGCTTTCATGAATCTGCTCCAGCTGGCTCTGCGACAGTTTCCAGTACATAGCAGACATAATTGAAGGCCTCTATTTCCTGTCACATTACTAGATAAGTCAAGTATTATATTTCTTGAAAATTCAACACATCTTCAATGGAATTTAGTAATATTTTCAAGGAGAACCTTCAGGATAAGTTCTTCTCTCAACATTTACATATAAATCTTTTGTCATCAGGCCCTTCTACTATTTCCTTTAATTATTTTCTCCAGAATATGTATAAACTTTTATCATACAAAATAGTAGATTATTTTATGTAGCATCTGTCTTCTTGCACTGAGACATCAAATCTTTCAGGAGTTTGTCAGTTTCTCTTAGTGATTTCAAACAAGAAGACTGTGCATAGTAGGCCCTTGACATGGATGTGATATATAACTGAATAAATACATAAATATGACAGAATTTTTAATGACCTAAAGTAAACATAAGAACTGAGGAAGCAACAATCTCCATTCATAAAACATTTAAACATTTACATACCATGTTGACCATTCTGATATTTTCTGAAAACTTGTGGTCTGTCTTGCTGAGATTTTTCAGGAAACACCATTTTCAGGGTATTGACATACTCTTGAAAAGAAAGTGAACAATGTTTTCTTAACTCAAAGATTCTTAAGAAGCTACTAAAAATTAAAAGCTGCATTGTTTACTACCTTTCATTGTTTCATAAAGACAGAGTCACATTACCTAATGATTTTAAACCTCAAATCTCTTCTGAAGGACTATATTTCACCTTTGTAAAAGCTGCCTTACTTTTCATTATAAAACACTTTTTATCCTTAGCAAAGGATATATTTTGATATATTTTAAGTTTGAAATATACCATTTTAATGGAGTGATCAACTCCATAACTATCCCTTTAAAAGGTTCATATCTGTTTTAGAGATTGACTCATGGAACTCCTAATTCATCTAATCAAGGTGTAAAAGCTATAGAATGTGTTGGTAAGGTTAAAAGCTACATACCAATTTAAATACACTTGAATTTATTTTTCAGCTGAAGCATATTCAATCTACTATCTGGTCTTCATATTTAAGTTAATAATGTTGGGGCTTGAAGTAAGTAAAAAAAAAAGGCTCAGGTTTATGTAACACACACACACACACACACACACACACACACACACACAGAGTAGTCCTAGTCACTTTCTCATTGCTGGGATAGAACACCCAACACCCACAGCTTAAAGGAGGAAAGGTTTATTTTGGCTATGTTTCCAGACCATGGTGGACTCAATCCAAGGCAGGAAGCACATGGTGAAAGAGTCTGATGCTGAAGAAGGCCACTCGCTGTGAGGCACCCTGGAAGGAGAGAGAGGAAGGAGACACCCATGAGTGAGGCACATGCTTCCATCCACCTTATGCTGCTGACAATGACTTGAGTCACAAAAATATCAACATATCAAAGCCACAAATGGGCTCTGATATGATTCATTGCTTTTGCTGAGAATTCAGCCAGCTTTTGACCCCTCAGTTGTTGGTATATAAGTACATAGTTTTATTCCATTATATCTTGCAAATTTATATGACTGTGACAAGAGACGAGATTCAGTAAAGCTGGATCTCCAGGCTCATCTCATCCTTCAATAACTGCCCCTCTTTCCATCCGCGTCATCTCTCATTTCTGGCAACCACGAACCCATTCTCCATTTCCATAATTGTGTCAATTTTAAAATACTTCACTTATAAAATTTTATTTTTCATGAGATTGCATTGGGTTTGGCTTGCTTTCCTCCAACATAATTTGCTGGAGATTCATCCCAAGGTCTTCCTTTTTTTATTGTGGGGCAGTAGTCCATGTTTTCGACGGACCACAGTTTGCTGAGCCCCTTCCCTCTTACAGAGCATGCGGATTATTTCCGCACTTCAGTGATTCTAAATCAAACCACGATGAAAATAAATGCCTAGGTTTTTTTGTGTGAACATAAGTTTCCAATTATGTGGGAAATACAGAGTAAAATTCCGAGTCGCGTGGCAATCACACGTTCAATTGTGTAAGACGCTGTTTCCGTGAATGGCTGCACAGTTTCACCTCCTGTCAGCAGTGAACAGATGACCTACTTGTTCAGTGTCATTAGTATTCGATGTCCCTGTTATTAGTTATTTCAGTCTTTTGTAATAGCTGTGCAGGGAGCGCTTATTGTGCTTTTAACTTGTAATTTGTTAACTGGCTTCTCTTCTTTTTTAAATTGAATTCTTTATTGGTACAGGTTATATGCCTCTCACAATCACACATAACATTGGGGAATTTGTACCAATATATGACACAAGTCAATTCTCATTTTTACCCATATCCCCACCCACCCACACCTCCCCACCCACCCACACCTTCCCACCCCCTATATACATGCTCTTTTATTTTCTTTCAGAATCCTATTTGTTCCTTTCCCTCATTACACCCCCACACCAAATTTCCCATTCTACAAAAACTGTCACACTTTCTAGAGCTTATTTGCATTTAGAGGTGCTCATATCAAAGAGAAGATCCAGTATTTGCCTATCTGTGATCTATTGATTTCACTCATTAGTGTGTCCTCCAGGTGTATCCATTTGCACATAAATGAACCAATCTTGTCATTCTTTATGGAAGAATAATACTCCATTAAAAGAAAAAAAAACACATATTCTTTATCCACTCTCCAGTTGTTGGGCATTTGGGTTGTTTCCAAGATTGAGCTATCACAAACTGAGCTGCTATGAACAAGGGTGTACATCTGTCTTTCCAATGTGATTTTTAAAATTCTTTTGGGTATATTCCTAGCAGAGGGATAGCAGGGTCAATTGGGTCCCCTAGTCCTAGTTTTCTGAGGAATCTCCACACTGATCTCCACAATGGTTGCACAAGTCTACAATTCGACCAGCAGTGGAGAAGAGTTCCTTTCTCCTCACAGCCACGCCAGCATTTATTGTTGGTTGGTTTTGTAATAGCAGCCATTCTTTATGAAGTGAGATGACAACACTCTGTTAACCAACCAATGGGCCACAAAAGAAATTAAAAAAGAAATTAAACAGTTTCTACAACTAAATGACAACCCCAGCACAACATATAAGAATTTATGGGACACAATGAAAGCAGTTCTGTGAGGGAAATTCATAGCAGTGAAGGCCTACTTGGAAAATAGAACAAACTGAAATAAGCAATATAATGATGAACCTCAGACAATTAGAAAAAGAGGAGCAAAACAAACCCAAAGCACATACTAGAGAGGAAATTATAAGGATCAGAGCAGAAATTAATGCAACAGAGACAAAGAGAACAATACAAAGAATCAATGAGTCAAAGAGTTGGTTCTTTGAAAGGATAAATAAGATCAACAGACCCTTAGCCAACTTTATTAAACAAAGGAAGGAAAAGGCTCAAATCCATGCTATAAGGAACTGGCTTCTCTTTATGTTGGGCAGAAGGGTGATCGAGAGGGATGGCATTAGAAATAGTTACCAAATAATACAAAAATTCATCTGGAACCACAAGAAACCTAGAATAGCAAAAGCAATTCTAAGCAACCAC